>ONZA01005078.1:11430-26076 GCA_900322205.1 Kewa caespitosa
TTTATTTATTAAGAGAAAAGTAGGATCTTACGATCCTACGATTCGATCTTACGATTCGATCCTGTTAGGTCCTATCGATCCAAAGTAGGATCCCGATCCTGATAACCTTGCTTGTTATTTTTGGCTAATTCGCCTCTGATTTCTTACCCATTGGAAAAATTATTGAAGAAAGTGAGCAGGAGATCAAATGGAATTAAAGATACCTGATGGAAATTGCGAAGTTCTTAAACCCTTGTTTTCGCTAATGAAGAAGAACAGAGGATTTCGGGAGAGAATTAAGAGAAAGAATTTGAAGGGAAAAGTGAAGATTAATATTAGTTGAAGAAAAAAGAGAGATTTGTTGGGATATATTTATAATGCTTATAGGCTAAGGGATAACGGGTAAAAAAGAGACCTGAGTTAATAAAAGATTACAGAATCAATGTTGCACGGCGCTCGAGGAACGGCTAGAAGAGTTTTCCAATTTTCAAATTGCAAAACTGGGGGACAATTGATGGTACTAAAAATTCCTGAATTTATGCAGAGTTTAGGACGACAAGTCTGAACGTTCTCCTCAGGATGACAAAGCTAGACGTTCTCCTCAAACGACAGATAGGGATTTTCCCCATGATAAACATCATTGGTCAAATAAGAAACAAAGACTGGGTCTACCTATTTTTTAGGCAATGAAGCATTATCTTTGGTCAAAGACTAATTAATATTAATTTATATTAGCATAGTAAAAGAGTTGAGCAACGATATAAAAAGAAGTTGGAGACTAAATCAAGTTAGCTCCACAAAATTAGATATTGAGGCCGATATTTTGGAAAGTGGAGCGAGCTAATGGGGCATGTTCAAACTGCTTCAACGGTCACTTCGAAGACTCTTTGAGTGATAAATAAGAGCAGTAAGAGTCCAAGCGGACACAATGACACTTATTACGCAAACTATCTATCATCTTCTACCTTCTCCATTGTAATCCCAATATTGATATTATCTCGGATAATTCGGAGTTCATTATAGTTGCTCTTTCAAATGCTAAAAGCCTTATAGTGGATTATTTAACAGTTAGAGGAAGATTCCAATCGAGGGTTTCCCCCTTTCTAGGGTTTCACTTGTTAGAACGTCTTGTGTCATTCTTTACACTCTGTTTGTTCATTCGCCATTACAAATACAATCCCAATCATAGCTTAGTTATTAGACTAGTTAACTCCCAATTCTCTCTGAGGACGACATTGGTTGATTTTTACCAAAACAACCTCTATGACATGCCAACCTATGAGTAAAAATATTAAATCTTTCCATATTTTCTGAATAATTCATTAACATTATACATTAACCTATGTTCTCCGTATTAAATTCTTTAGTATTATATTTATTAATAATTTATTCACCTCATACATTTACCAGAGTTAAATTATTGCATTTGTATGTACGCATGCAGAATTGTATTGCCCTAAATGTTATATATGACCATGTGTATACAGCATTATCCACCTTAAAGCCTTAAATCATGATTACATGCATTGTTTTCTTTAGCTATATGTGTTTGGGCCCATTTCCCAAGGCCCATGTTGACCGTTGATCGTAGCCTCTTCTAGGGGCATTTCTGACAATTCGCTACTCGTAAAGAATCCCCAGGAACACGTCAGCCATTCCTAGGGGCAGGACGAGGAGGACCATGACCCTCCACGAGGAAGATAGAGAGATTTAAAGGGTCTTTCCCGATATACTTGTCAGGCATTGACGTTTCTACTAAGGGAATGGTGCGCTAAGTCGTGTAAAGGCCCAAAATTCGGCCAGCCCGGTGGGGTGCTGCCATCCAACTGGAATGTTTCCAAACCCTAACTAGAGTTTGGAGGATCAAGACCCTATAAAAGGACCTACACACATCCCAAGAAGGTACACACAAAATATTCTCTCATTAATTGCATAATTATTGTGCATCACTCTCAACATTTATTTCCCGAGTGTTGGAATTCAAAGCACATGTTAACACTTTCTATTTGCCCCTCGGTCTACCCCGTCGTGGAGTACCTCATCAGTTACCATGAACTGACTTAAGCATCAGAGGAACGATCCTTGGACCTCACCAGGTGCATGTCACGTGTTCTCTTTTTACAGGTCACCTCGGACCAACAGGGAGGACTTTGGAGATCCTTATTCCTCAAGCAACTGGAGACAATTCCACCCTTTGAGTTTTCAAGGGAACACTTCAACCCCTAAAACAGCCGAAACATTTGGCGCCGTCTGTGGGGAGTGGTTTGTCAAAAGTTGCATGAGATTAAGGAATAGCAAACACATTCAAACACCTTCGCCAATCGAAGACATGTCTCACCACAATTCAGCCTCTTCTAGTTTGTCGAGGAGGAACCCCCCTTCCTCCTCCAGGACGGGTCACCCGGGAGGAGCTCGCTGCATCCCCGGCTAACATTCTACGGGATATGCAGAAGATGTGCATAACCCTACGATGTAAGATACACGAAAAAAAGAACCATGACGAAGGAGCAGGAAAGCCCACTTCGAACAACATCCCTAATCCTAAGGGACATGACACTTCAAAGTCCACCCAAGTTCTTAAATCTCCCCCTTTTCAGTTCAGCCAGTCGGGTTCATGTGATTCGCGCTCTAAGGGGAAGAACTCAGGACAAAGAAGCAACCTTACGTTGGAAGTTCAGGAAAGGCCAAGTCTGAATTACGGCACAAGCTCGATAGGATCCAAAGGGAGAAGTCCAGAAAGGCGCACGAGGAGGAGACGAATGTCCTTAGACATTTTCCATGATTTATAGAGGCAAAAAAAGAGAAAGAAGAGAGGATTCAAGAAAAGTGCAATAGATCCCTAGGAGGCTATCGCGAGCCCTCTAGAAAGTACTCCGACTTGGGAGATACTTCGAATCTGAACATGCAGGTACCCTTTAGTGAGGAAATCATGGAAATTTCCATCATCCTCAATACGAGGATAAGAAAAATCAAGAAGTACAATGGTACTACCTCCCCCAAGGAGCACATATTGGCTTATGATGCAGCCATGATGACCCAGATACAAAATGACACTACCATGTGCCGTCACTTCGTGGGAACCTTGGAGTGTCGAGCTTTGAAGTGGATGAATCACCTATCTTGCAATAGTGTATACAACTACTAAGAATGCTGTGAAATCTTCATGGAAAATTTCATAACCTGCGAAAAAACGGAGAAGTGCTCCGAAGTCCTCTTCAACATCACGCAGGGAAAGAATGAATTCATGAAAGATTTCGATAATAGGTTCAACGACGAATGCCCTGAGATAACCAAGTTAGACCCTATCATCAATTGCACAACATACATCAAGGGAATCATCAAAGCTATGAACATGCGGGTACCCTTTAGTGAGGAAATCATGGAAGTCCCCATCAGCCTCAACAGGAGGATAAGGAAAATCAAGAAGCACAACGGTACTACCTCCCCCAAGGAGCACATACTGGCTTATGATGCAACCATGATGACCCAAATATGAAATGACACTACCATGTGCCGTCTCTTCGTGGGAACCTTGGAGGGTCGAGATCTGAAGTTAATGGATCACCTACCCTACAATAGCGTAACACAGCTATGAAGAATGCTACGAAATCTTCATGGAAAATTTCATGACCTGCGAAAAAATTGAGAAATGCTCCGAAGACCACTTCAACATCACGCAAGGAAAGAACTAGTTCATGAAAGATTGCGATAAGAGGTTCAACCACTAATGCGTTGAGATAACCAAGTTAGACCCTATCATCACTTGCACAACATACATCAAGGGAATCCTCAAAGTTAGTGAAATCCTTTAGGACTTCGAACACATGAAACTTCAAGAACAAAGCTGACCTTAGCTTATGTCCGAGCTTACTCATCCAAGGTCTTCACTGCCTGGGAGAGGTTGGGAACAGACATGGTGATGGGCAACTATTGAGTTGACAAGTTTAGAGAAGGCCGAGGTACTTGACATAGAAAGCATAAGAAGAGAAAGGGGGAGACGTTAAATGTTGAAAAACCGAAGTTCAAAAAGGGCAGAGCGAACCACAGTAAAGGGGGAAGAGCTGGGGCAAAGAAAATAGTTAGATAGAAAAACTCCCGAAAGCCCGTTAATGAACAAAATCTTGAACTGCAACCAGGAAGAAGTCCTGACGAAAATAAACCCCAAAATGATGCCCGACCCAACCCCTATGAAGGAAAACAACCAGAGCTACTTCTTCTGCCATTAACACAAGGTCAACGGGCATAGCATGAGATACTGTAGAGAGCTTGGCAGTCATCTCGAAGCTCCAACAAAAGAGTCTGTATAACCGAACTAGGAGGCAGGAGAGAGCTCCACCTCCTCCTCAGATTCTTACGAAGTCGCAGTCACTCAGGTGGTCCGGCTATAGGAGGGCTGACCAACAAAGAAAGACGACCCCATCTGAGGTCCCTCGATGAAATCCTATTGGTTATGGAAGTTCCCGAATTTGGGAAACCGACCTACTTCAATGAATCTGATGCTCACCAACTACAATACCCCCACGATGATCCTCTGGTTGTAGAAGTGAAGATCACATGTACCTTGGTGAAAAGATTGCTCATGTATACTGGAATCTCGATGGACGTCATCACTTATGGATGCCTCAAAGACCTTGGTT
Source organism: Kewa caespitosa (assembly GCA_900322205.1). Taxonomy (NCBI): domain Eukaryota; kingdom Viridiplantae; phylum Streptophyta; class Magnoliopsida; order Caryophyllales; family Kewaceae; genus Kewa; species Kewa caespitosa. The sequence goes on from ONZA01005078.1 coordinate 16,047, forward strand.
ACTCAGTCGAAAAAGTGCTACCCATTAGTCACCCCGTGGTAGGCTTCATAGGGAATCAAGTCTTTCCAATAGGAAGCATACAATTACCCCTAAGAGTAGGGGCAAAGAATGAGACAAGGCATATAATCTTTAAATTCCTAGTAGTTGATGTACCTTTGGCATACAATGTATTTCTGGGATCCCCTCCCTCAACAAAATCAACGCACACAATAGCATGGTATTGATGAAGATGAACTTCCACTGAGATGACGACGAGGTAGGGAAGGTATGCGGGGACCAAAAGATAGCCCGATCTTGTATAGTCTAGTGCCTCAGCAAGATCTCCCTTGGGGGAATGAAGTCCCTACGACTAGTCAAGTGCTGGAAACAAAGAAGAGGAAGAGAGACAAAATAGCTATCCGTGAAACAGTGGGCCCACCAGGAGAGCTCAAGCCAAAGGACAACGGAAAAGACGTCCAACGTCTGATGATAGGTGTCCCCTCATCCGAATTGCTTGATACTAGAATTGAGGAGCGGGAAAGAGTAAAACCCTCAAGGAAAAAAGTGGAGGTCATCTTGGACCCTGCTCGACCTGAGTGCGTCACGTATCTTGGTGACGACCTCGACGAGCCCACTATGGCCGAATTCTCCTCGTTGCTCCAGGAATACCAAGACGTGTTTGCTTTTGGATCCGATGAAATGCCAGGGATTAGCAGGGAACTCATGGAACACAACCTAGGAATCAACTCAAAGCCGAAGCCGGTAAAATAAAAGAAAAGGCACCTCGTGGAGGAGCAAAGTAGAGCCGCCGCCAAAGAAGTACAAAAGCTTCTAGAAGCATGTTTCATCAAAGAATGTAAGTATCACAACTGGCTTGCAAACTTGGTCATGGTCAGAAACGCAAGCGGAGCATGGAGGATGTGTGTAGATTATACCGATCTGAACAAGGCTTGCCCGAAGGACCATTTCCCCCTTCCCCAGATAGATAGGATAGTAGATTCCACAAGTGGCCACGAGCTACTGAGCTTCAAGGACGCCTTCCCCGGCAACCACCAGGTCTTCATGAGTAAAAAAGATCAAAGCTCTACGGCCTTCATCACTAACGAAGGAGTATTCTGCTAAAAATGATGCCATTCGGCTTGAAAAATGCAGGAGCCACATTCCAGCGACTAGTGCAAAAGGTTTTCAAAGACAAAATTTGAAGAATTCTAGAAGCATGCATTGACGATCTGATCACAAAGAGCGCTAAATCGTCCAGTCATGTGGACGACCTGAGGAAAACTTTTGAGACCCTCAGGAAAAATCAGATGAAGTTAAACCCTAACAAATGTGTATTTGGGGTACTCGGTGGAAAATTCCTTGAAGTCATGGTTAGTGAAAGGGGAATCGATTCTAACCCTAAGAAGGTCCAAGCTGTCCAAGATATGGAGCCTCCGAAGTGTATTCGGGACATCCAAAAGCTCACATGATGCATAACTGCATTGAATCATTTTGTGTCCAAATCGACAGACAAGTATGCCCCCTTCTTCAAAGCATTGAGGAAGGGAACCAAGTTCGAATGGAGGCAGGAAGCCCATGAGGCATTTAAGAAGTTGAAGTCCTACCTCAGGCATCTGCCTCAAATCTCCATCCCAAAAATAGGAGAGAGTTTGTTTCTCTATCTCGCAGTATCAGAAAAGCAGTTGCTTCAGTATTGGTCAAAGAAAATGACAAAGTATAAGAGCCAGTGTACTTCACCAGCCATGCCTTAAGTGGGGCGAAATTCAGGTACACGACTCTTGAGAAATTTGCGCTCGAGTCCTCATTAGTTTGAGGAAATTGAGGCCCTACTTTCAGGAGCATGAAGTCGTAGTTCTCACCAACCAGCAGCTGAAGAAGTTGCTCGGTAGACTTGAGTCCTCGAGCAGGGTCCAAATATGGGCTCATGAGCTAACCTACTACAACATCATCTACAAGCCACGAAGAGCGATCAAGAGCCAAGCCCTAGCAGATTTTGTCACCGAGCTGACGCCTTCCGATCACGCCCTGAAGGCCTGAATCGACCACTGGTCCATCAGCGTTGACGAATCATCTTTCAAGGTTAGAAGTCGAGATGGGGTAGTAATCTCCTCCCCCAAAGGAGATGTATTTGAATATGCAGTAAGATTCATATTCCAGGCCTCCAATAATGAAGCCGAATATGAAGCTCTCGTCACCGGCCTAGCCCTCGCCCGAGCTGTGGGAGCTCAGAAGATACAAATTTAGATGGTCTCACAGTTGGTGGTTTCCCAAGTGGATGGGAGTTACGAAGCTAGAGGAGACGGAATGAAGGCCTACCTTGCGAGGGCCAAAGAAGAGATAAGAATACTCGAGGAAGTGGCCATAAAACATGTTCCTAGGTCAGAGAACAGCCACATCGATGCACTAGCTTGACTAGCCAGCTCGTCTGTTGAAGGCATGCACTGAAACATCTATTAGGAAGATATGGAGAAGCGAAGAATTGAAGACAGGAAAACCATCAATGTCCTAGACCGATCTAAGGGCTGGATGGACCCCATCATCTCATACTTACGAGATGAGACTCTACAAGAAGACGCAAAAGAAGGCCAAAAGATGAAAAGCTAGGACAAATGGTTCATCCTCGAAAATGGGATCTTGTACAAAAGGAGCTTCAATCAACCCTTCCTAAGATGTGTATCGCGAAGCCAGAGGGAAGAAATCCAACGAGAAACACACTACGGCATATGCGGAGCTCATCAAGGAGCCATGACAATCACGCACTGAGTACTTCATTTAGGCTTCTACTGGCCCACCATCCAGAGAGACACAGTGGAAATGGTAAAGAAATGTGACAAGTTACAGTACTTCGCTCCTATACCTTGACTCCTTGCTGCCGAGCTTACTCCCATCCTAGCTCCCTTGCCCTTCCATCAGTGGGGCATGGACATTTTGGGACCCTTCCCTCTAGCAGTCGGTCAGGTGAAATTCGTCATAGTAGCTGTCAACTATTTCACGAAGTGGGTGGAAGCTCGGGCTGTGAAAAGTACTACAATTGCTGACGTAAAAAAATTCATCTTGGTAAATATCTTCACACGATTCGGGGCACCTCAAACCAACGGTCAAGTGGAATCAGGTAATAAAACCTTAGTAACTGGGATCAAAAAGAAACTAGATGGAGATAGAGTACTATGGGCAAAAAAGCTGATCGAAGTACTCTGGGCCACGAGAACTACTGAGAAGGCCATCACGGGAGAAACCCCACGCAACTTGGTGTATGGCTCAGAAGCGGTCCTCCCGATTGAAATCCTAAAAGGAAGTCCGAGGGTGGAATACTTCGATGCAGAGAAGAACTCTGAAGAGCTCAGGCATCAACTAGACCTCTTGCCCAAAGTTAGAGGTGATGCCCTCCTGTGAGCCAAAGTATATAAACAAAAGATGACCCGAGCATTTAATCACCCGGTCAAAATCAGGAGACTCCACGTGGGTGATCTCGTATTCTGAAAGATGGAGTCCATCGAAAGACTAAACGAAAGAAGGAAAATTGACACCTAACTGGGAGGGTCCTTACAAGGTTTCCAAAGTTATTAGGCCAAAGACGCACCGCCTCGAAGCACTAGATGGACGCAAGATTTCGAGGACATGGAACATCAACAATCTACTTCACTTCTACGTCTAGTTAATTCGTGGGAACTCATCCTCTTTCGCGATAATGTCTAGGGTAGGCACCCCCAAAGAGAATTTTATGTTTTCTTCTAATGTGAGGAACTCGCCCTAGAGTTACCTCGCGGTCGGCACCCATTGAGAGCCAAGAATAAAAAGTTTTTTCCTAAGTTTTTGATCTCTCCTTGTTGATTCACGGACAATACCTAACGAAGTCCTACCACGAGGGCCGCTTAAAGGATATGATCCCATCATGGGGTCAAACATACGAATTGCTTCAAATTGGGTTTAAGGAACAAAAACTAAAATACGACCAAGCGAAAATCTTTGTTTGCAAACAAATAACTTAGTCAAAGTGTTCCACCCCGAGGCCAACTATGGGTAATAACCCACCCCTTCGTCAACACAGACGATAAAACAAACTCATCCAAATTTGGATGACAATGAAACAACTGTTTGTTTAAGTAGGGGCATGGTTTGGGGGAAACACCCCGAACTTCACCTGAAGCGAACACCACGGCTTGACTTTTACTTAAACTGACACTTCAATGAAAAGGAAGCAAACTTGGTGTTCATACTAGAAATGACGAAGAGAGAGAGAGAGAGCACTTCTTCATTAAGATTAGGCAAGATGCCTTAATATTACAAAGTAAAAAACCAAAGAGATTACAAAAAGGGAAAACTCCAAAAAGCTATGGCCGAGGAAGGAGCAAACAAAGTGCCTAAGGCCACTCAGAGGACAAAGGGACGACCTGCACATTACCACGTACTATATGATGAAAATAACTTTACAGCACGAAGGGAACAAGTCGATCAACCCACTACCATGTCCTATGTAACATGCTGTGCTCCAGAAGATCTCTCACGGAACATGGGAGCCTACCCATTAGCACGTGTTCATGCGACGAAGAGCAACCTCAAAGGTAACACAAGGAACGAGAAGGCCAACACATTACCATGTTCATATATAGTGAGAGGCCCACTTGGATAACCTCGACTAGCCCTACTCCTCGACCTAATCATCCTCGGCTGCTGATCACTCTGGCTGAAGAGCCTCGTTCACTGATCCTTGTAACCCATCTAAAAACCTTTCCCACCAATAGAGCAGGAAGGGTTGACGTTAACGGCGTCATCCAATTCATCCAAGGGATCGGAACTGAACTCCTCTCGTGGGAAATAGGCCAAGATCTCCTTCAAATTTGCCCTCATCTATTGGGCAGCCTCCGGACCTAAGGCGTCCTCAACCTGGTTCACGACCATGGCAGCTCGGATGACTTTGACGCCAACAGCTGACCCGAAGACTTCCATGAATGCTTCCTCCAGCTGAACCTCCCTCTTCTTGGCCGCATCCTTCACCTCCTTACAAAGGGAGGTCACCTCGTCTCTCTTCCTCAAGACCTCGGCCATAGCTCCCTTGGCCTTTTCCAGGTTCACCTTAGCTTGAGCCTTAGATTTTTTCAGCTGATATCTTACCGTGGCGAGCTCCACTTCCTGGGCCTTCTTCTCAAAAGCCGCTGCCTCCTCACAAGCCTTTCGAAGCTTGGACAAATGGGCCTTCAAGTGGTCATGAGCTTTCTGCAACCAGGCTCTGAGGTTAGTAATCATCGAGTCGTAGTAGACCATGGAGAGGTAGACATGAGACAAGAAGAGGTTATTCACTATGGAATGGTCGAAAATCAAGCTTATAGATCGAATGACTAACGTGGTGGGCCGGCTTCAGCACAATGCTCCAAGTTACCCCCGGACTCATCTCCATGTCGATAAGGTCCTCGATGGGGATAAAGTGTTGGGCGGTGTAGTTCACCACCTTTGCCTTCGCCTCCTTGGTATGCCAAAAGTACACTGGGAAGGGATGCACCCCATCCGACAGATCTTCCTCGACGTTGAAGTCAACCTTCATTGACCTCTCCTCCCGACAGGGCTCCTCCACCAGCTGCTCCTCCTACGCCTTCCTTTTGCCTTTATCTTTGGCAGAGGGAGGAACCTTCTCCATGAACCCCTCAGTCGAAGATGACTTCTGTTGCCTACCTCATCAAAGATGAGGATTGTAATAGGGTCGGCCAATGAGTTGCCTCTCGAGCTCAAACCCCTAGTCAACGAGGAAGTCTTCTTCCTCTTTGGCACCCCAGTCGGCACGGCCTACATATAGAAAAATGACTCAAATTCAAGAATGAAGTTGTCAAAAACATGGGGAAGGATTGCAGAAACTCACGTAGTTGAGAAGCTCCTCCGCCTCGAGCTTGAGGTCCTCAGCCATCCTCGTATGGACGTTGGCTGTGGAAGTCTTCCCTAGCTTGTCCCAACTCTTCTCGGCCTCCTTGAGGGTGTCCATCACCGCCTTTGTAGAGAAAAAGAAAGGAGTCACAAAGGAGCAAGGAACAAAAAACGAATGGGAGAAGATAAAATTCTAAAGTACTCAGGCTCCATTTCCGGCTGACGCCAATGAAGATGAGGAAGCCCTCATCCCCCAGCCACCTTTGTGATGGTTTCCAATACAGGGGCATCTTCACCCGAAAACTTATTCTCCTGCTGTCCCATCTTCGTCTCCCACTGGAAATATTTTTGTGCATTGAGGTCAGCCTTAGAGGGACGACCTCCTCTACTTTCAAATGCCGAGCTCACCGACTCAGCCGCATTCCACTGTGGAATGCCCTGTTTAACCTCGCTTCGCATACCCCTAAGGAAGACGAAGAGTTCTTTCTAGCCGTGGTTTGAACTAGGGCGAGGTGCCACAACCATGTACTCCGGTTTTTCCATAAAGTGGAAAAACCTCTCGTCCATATTTCTCGGGGTGATGGCCTTCATGAAGTCCAACTAAATCCCCAAGGTCGGCTGGACCTCATGCACCTTGCAGTCCATAATAGAGTACGAGACCATCACCCAGTTTTTCGGTGGCATTTGGTAGGGAGAAAGATTGTAGTCCTACAGTAGAGATAGTGTGAACGGGTGGAGGGCCAGCTGAAACCTGGCCTCACTCATCAGGTTTCTCGCTGTAATAGAAGATCCCGGCTGCCTCATCACCCCTGTTACTTGTACCCGGCCTTACAAACTTTATGCCATTTAGGGACCCAAACATCCCCGTCGTCGAGGCCCCTCACCATCCGAGATATTCAAAGAGAACCTAATCTACTCCACCTGCCTCCTATTTTTCTTTGGAGGATCCGAGCTTGAAACCTTGGTTGCGATTACCACTCAGCGATCACGAGGTAGGGAGGTCGCCTGGAAATAGTGACTTCATAGGACGAAAGGGATTTTGCCAATGCTGGAGCCCATTACATGAGACAACAAATAAAACAAGGGAAAATAAAATCAACATACCGGGGGATGAAGCAGAATCAGGACTTTAAGAAAAAATGGCCCTTCGCCTCCTATAATGGCAAGGGAAGACATGCTTGATAGATGACGACGCGAAAGGAATCCTTTCTGTAGACCTCTTAAGATGAGAAGTACCTCTCTAGGCTACTAATTTCCCTTTCATTAATCTTCGAGCCTGTGTTGGGACCGCCAAGATCACCGGTACAGAAGGCAACTCTTTTCCCTTAGAGGGATGCCTACTACAGGGGGCACACGGCTGCATTGAAGGAGAGGGTTCAGAACATTTTGGGCTCGAAGGAGGTTTGTACCCCGTCGAACAGTTAAAGGGGTCGGTACTACCATAGATACTCCTCCATTCTTTCCCGAATACCTTGCGTTTCCCCGCATCCAATTCTACACCGTAGCTGTCAAAATCTTTCAATGGGAGTTGGTTTACTATACTCTTACCTCGATCAAGAAGACGAGCTACTTTCTCATTCTCTAAGGACTCTAATGTCCTAATATACCCGGCTTTTTGTTTCCATATTTCGACCAAGATGTCCTGCTCCCCATGAGTCGGACTACTTGAAGAAAATCTTGAAGGCCAACTAGACATAATTTAAAGAAAAAGCTTCGGAAAAAAAAATATGCAAAGGAATGAAATATTACATGGAAGATCTAAAACCTCAACTCAATGAAAAGATCTGGTCGAAGTGATTGAAAATTGGAAACTGAGGTATTTGAAGATTAAAAGGTGAGGTACTTTAAGATCATGCTTCGAAGCACTTGAATAAATAAAGGCGAAGGACTTTAATTTCTGGGAAATCTCTCTCTCTAAAAAGGGAAAATTCTCTCTCTAAGAAAACACTGGGGTAAGGTAAAAACAAAATGAAAAAAGTTGGGCCTATTTATAGAAGGTTCCTAACCAAACCCTAGAACCCCTGGATTGCATGCACATGTTATGGATGGCCGCCTACCACGTTGCCTCTACCTCTCTCCCTTTTTTCAATTCGACGAGTTGAAGCATGTACTCATAGCAGTTCGGATCAGGAATGGACCTCAGAAGACGAAGTCCAGCCTAATTCAAGGGGCAAATGTTTGGGCCCATTTCCCAAGGCCCATGTTGACCATTGACTGTAGCCTCTTCTAGGGGCATTTTTGTCAATTTGCTACTCGTAAAGTATCCCTAGGAACACATCAACCCTTCCCAGGGGCAGGACGAGGAGGACCATGACCCTCAACGAGGAAGATAGGGAGATTTGAAGGGTTTTCCCCAACATACTTATCAGGCATGGATGTTTCTACCAAGGGAATGGTGCGCTAAGGTGTGTAAAGGCCCAAGAACCGGCCGTCCCGTTGGGTTGCCGCCATCCAATCGGATAGTTTCTACACCTTAGCTAGGGATTGGAGGATCAAGACCCTATAAAAGGACCTGCAGACATCTCAAGAAGGTACACACGAACCATTCTCTTATTAATTGCATAATTGTTGTGCTTTACTGTCAGCATTTATTTCCCCAGTGTTGGAGTTTGAAGCACATGTTTTCTCTTTCTATTTGCCCCTTGGCCTCCCCCGTGGCCGTGTACCTCATTACCCCGAACTGACTTAAGCATCGAAGGAACGATCCCTGGACCTCGCCAGGGCAGTTCACGTGTTCTCTTTTTACAGGTCACCTCGGACCAACATGGAGGACCTTGGAGATCTTTATTCCTAAGGAATTGGAGACAATTCGACCCATTGAGTTTTCAAGGGACCCCTTGGACCCCTAAAAACACCCGAAACAATATGGACGTGCAAGCATGAACTAGGTAAAGTGTATTAAGTGACGCTTAGGACTAACTATTCGTACATGGACATGAACAAGGTGCGACTTTTAGGCTTTGTTCTTTTCAACTTACTTTTAGTTAGATTTAGTTCAATTCAGTGTAGTTCAGTTAAATTCAATTGTTCACCATACACTTGTAACCCGAATTCAGTTAGATGCAGTATAGTTGAGTTTTCTATTTAGTTGAAAAGAACATACCCCTTGCACGTTCACAATGGAGATGTGAGTGCTCACCAAAACAAAACAACAGAAATGTGAGTGAAATGAGTATAAATCAGGGACTCGATTGGGAAAGAAATTGACTATTATTAAGTACATGAACTTGAACTAAGTTATCAACTCAAAGCACATGAAGAAGAGCTCGTGCAACACACGGGTAGTTAGCTAGTGCCATTTTATTAACAAAGTAATTGTTGTGAAAATATTTCAATATATTATGCTACAGTGATGAGTGCAAGTGGTGTCACTCTATACATTACAACTAATAGAAAAGTTCCTTTAACTTTTTTTTTTTCTCAACTTTATTAATTACGACTTACGTGAGATGTGTGTGAGGGATGTAAATTCACAACTTCCATGGTGCACCAGAGTGCGCCTTGCAAGATGCACCTATGGAAAATTTTGCAACTTTTTTCTCTATTTAAAGAAAGAAAAAAAGAGAAGTCCCTTTCCCCACTCATTTCTTCCTCCGAGAAAACTGCCCATTTTATTTCTCTAGATTCATAACCCATCCCCTCCCACTTCCACCAATGCACACCACGTCGGAACACCGAGCTCCGTCACTCCTGAAAGGTTTAAGAGGAGAGAGAAAATGAGTTTTCAATTTTTGTATTGATCTAATGAGCCTCATCCAGATCATGAGATGTATAATAGTGAGCATTTTTATGAATTTTCGACTTTAATTCGTCAAATTCAAAATGAAGTATCTCACTCAAAGGGTGTTGAGGCATTGTAGATCAGGACCTAATGGGTTTTGATATGAGTAAATTTAATGGTAAAGAAAGTAAAAGGAAGTTGTAAGCTTAGAACAATGGAAATATGGTGCTCAAATTTGGGGTAGAGACTAATGTGGTCGAACATTTATGACTGTGTGGGAGGAAAAGAGGTAGGTGGTGGGTGGTGCTAGGTGTGCATGGTGAGAGGGAGAGAGATAAAATCTAGGTTTTTTTTCTTTTTAATTTTAATAGTAAAATCAATAAATAATTAATGAGAGTTTATTTTTCTTAAAGATGAAAAATGAAAAAGATGGGTGATGATGGGAGAACATGTCGATACAACATATGAGCATATACA
>ONZA01005091.1:5447-16114 GCA_900322205.1 Kewa caespitosa
TTTTTTTTTTTNNNTTCTAGATCCACCTCTAGCTATGGTAGGTAAATCAACTCTTTTCCGCACGGCTGTCTCAGCGACTAGAAGCACCAATGCATTTAACCACAGACACAGTCCACAGTAAAGCTATCTGTGTAAAGACAAACGGCACTCTATTCATCTGTTTGTAGTTGGAACTTGGAAGTATAGTCCTTGCACGGTATAGTCACACCCCCCTATACTCCACTTTCACTCCTCTCATTTCTCACACTCACACTCACACTCACACTCACAAGTCACAACCACAACACATACACTACAATACCTCAGTCCAAACAAGCCCACAACCCAACCACACTCAACAACAACCCAACAACCCATATCCCTTTCGTGTACTCAACCCATCAATCAATCATACACACACACACCCTTACAAAGATCCCATCTCATCTCAAATCAAGACATACAACATTACAGTACACCCCCAAATAATGGACATAGTAGATAGACCACCACCACAACTACAACTACAACATAGATCCACAAGTACATCTACTTCTTCTACAACACCACCAACAACAACAAGTGAGCTCTTCATTTGCTTCACTTCACGCCTATCCCACTCTTCCTCAATGAGACTCAAAACCACCACCACCACCACCAACAATCTCACCTCCTCCTCCTCCCTAAGCCGCCGACTCCGCCACAACGGCAGCCTCCGTGGGGCCCAGTCCCCTGCCGCCATGCTCAAGTCCAGCCGCTCCGGACCCGGGACCGGTTTCGACTCCAACCCTGAACCATCCTCCCCCAAGGTCACCTGCATTGGTCAGGTCAGGGTCAAGACCAAGAAACAAGGCAAGAAAATGATGAAGATCAAGAACATTAGAGGCTCTTCTAGTAAGAGGTTGTTAAGTCATGGTAACCCAGTTCATCAATTTGAAGTTCAAGGTCAAGGTGGGAGTCATGGTAATGATAACAAGAAATGGGTGCACATTCCCATGACTATATGTGAAGCATTGAGGACATTTGGTGCTGAGTTTAGTTGCCTTTTGCCATGCAAGTCATCATCTTGTTTTAGTAGTACTAGTAGTAATAGTAGTGGTAGTAGTTGTAATGGTGAGAAAAGAAGAGGGTGTGGGGCTGTGTTTAAGTGGCTATTGGCATTGGAAGAAGAAGAAGAAGGACAAGGAGATGGGAAAGAGAGGGATATTGAGCTTGTGGTTGAGGAGGATAGAGGGTGTTCTTCTAGGAGGAGGTCTATATTTGATGATATGGAGTTCCAAGATGAGATCTTTAATGGTGTTGTTGATGAAGGAAAAGAGGAAGATGGTGGTGGTGGTGGTGGTGGTGGTAGGGTTAGTATTTGTGTCCCACCAAAGAATGCACTTTTGTTGATGAGGTGTAGATCTGATCCCATGAAGATGGCTTCTCTTTCTCATAAGATTTGGGATGCTGGTAATGATGTGACTCCTACTAATGATGATGATAATGATAGTTGTGATGATATTGATAAAGAAAGTGATAAAGATAGTGATGATGGGGATGAGGAGGAAAGGGAAGTAAAGGTGGATGGTAATGAAGATTTGGATGTGGATATGATGGTTGTTGGTGGTGCTAGTGATGGAAATCATCATGATATGGGTTTAGATAAAGATGAAAAAGATGGGGAAAAGTTGGAGGAAAAGGAGGAAGGGAAAATAGAGGAGGAGAAAGATGGGAATGAATTGGAGATTGATGTTGTTAATAGTGTTGATGATGTGGAAGATGGTGATGATGAAATTATGGGGAATGAATTGATGGGTGATGGAAATGAGGAAGAAGTTATACAAGTGGAAGATGGAAGTGAATTAATGGGTGATGCAAATGAGGAAAATGGGTGTTTGATTGAGGAAGAAATTGTGCAACAAGTAGTGGAGGATGGTAAGGTTGGAATTGGGGAAGGAGAAGAAGAGGTTGGTGAGAAAGATGAAAACTTGGAGATGAAAATAGAGGAAAATGAAGAAAGGAGTGCACTAGGTGGTCTAGAAAGTAGTCAAGTTTCGTTGTCGTCGTCGTCGTCGTCATCTTCATCTTTAGGTGAAGAAGAACAGTCATCATCAACAGCAGATTCAGATGAGAATAAGGAAGTGTTGCTTGATGAAAGCAATGTCAAGTCGATGGAAGAAGAAGAAGAAAAAGTGGAGAATAAAGATAAGGTTGTTGAGGATGAGGGGGATGTTGTGTTGCCAGATTGCTTGCTGATGATGATGTGTGAGCCAAAGTTGTCAATGGAGGTGTCCAAGGAAACATGGGTTTGCAGCACTGACTTCATCAGATGGCTGCCTGAGCGCCACCACAACAGCAAGAAGGCGATCGTGCCGAACAGTAATAAGACAGAAGGAACAGATGAGCCTGCAGCGGCCGCTAAGGTTAAGCCGCCGGCCAAGAAGAAGGACCGAGTTACCCTCCCAGCGGTTCAGGAGTCTTTGAACCAGTTCCCTCAACCGCAGGGGGTTCAGGGGTTTCAGCCAGCTCGGTCGTCGATATCTGTCCCAGTTGCGAGCTTGATCGAGAAGAAGCTGGTGAAAGCCGGGGTGGGATATGAGCCGTTCGTTTTGACACGGTGTAAGTCGGCGCCACATCGATCCACGGCGGCTAATATTGCCCCGCCGATTCCTGAAATGGGGTGTGGGGCGTGGAGGAGGGAGAGCGGAATGCAGCTTGAGCCGCACCGGCCGGCTAGTGTGGCTGGGCTTGGGTTTTGAGACAAGTAGAGAATACAAACAGGTCGTGGTGGTCTGTTGAGAATCGGGTATTGGCACAATGGCGCCTTCACAACCATTCCACTCGAGAGATCTAGGTTCGATTCTCACCCCTTGCCAAGGAACTCCTTATCCACCTAAAAAAAGGTGGTGGTGGCCTGGTGGGTAATTGACACTTGCTGGTAGGTTTGTCAGAGGTTAGCTGTAGTTAATGGTATGTTGCTGTAAATGCTTGTCAAGTTTAGTGGAGTGTTCTCGGGTTTTGTGATTTGATTAGTACTAGTTTTCTCTTTTTCTTTGTGTTTTTTTGCTAGTAGTAGTATTAGCTTCTGTCCCTCATGTGTCTTGTGCAAGAATATTGTAGCAGTGCAGAGTAATTAGTTTGTGTCCTTTTGGACCACATTTTGTGTTAGAAGAAATCTGAAAACGAGTTGTAGGTACAATGACATAAATCTTGTTTTCCTGTAAATAAGTATTGTTACTATAGTACTACCTTCTTAATTTTACCCTTTGGGCTTTGACAATTGCAATTTGCAAGCGTGAATATTAGTACGGAGGTTCTACTGTTTTAAGTTTAGATCAGGGCAGGCGAGTAGCAAGTACCAATAGCTGTACTTTCTACCACCATTCTGTCCAATCCCATCAACATTTGTAAACGCGGTTGTTCCCATCTATTCCTTCAATTGGTTGCACCTAGTTGAACTGAGGTACTGAAAACCTTCATCGTCGTCATCTTCTCCACAACTGTGATCTTCTTTGCCCTCCTAGCTCTTCGTAGCTTACGCTTGGGTGTAACCTCTGTTGCTTCACCTGGGACCTCTTTCTCCTTACCATTTTCGCCGGGAGTTGTGTCATGCGTAGCACTTCGTGGGCTTGACAAATTGAGGCGCTCACACAGGCGAGGAGTGTATGTACCAGCAACTACCTTTGCCTCAACTTCAAACACGAGGAGAAGTTCGAGGAGGGGATGCTCCATGCATGGTGATACACTGCTTCACAGAGGGTCCATTACTGCTCTCAATGAGACCGCAGAGCAAGTGGCAAGCTTCTGACTTCAAGTTGTTGTACTTGATCACCACCCCTTCATATATCACAAGTTTGTGCCTCTTCATTCTTATTGAAAACATAAACCTGAATTTGACCATCAGCCTAAGGTGTGCTGGCATTTAGAAGACACCATGGAAGAAACCAAATATACAGGATAACAGATCTTCAAAGTGAGTAGTATGACTAAAAGAGCAATACAACAGAGAAAAGGTAATAAACTTCTTCTATTCCCCCTGCCCCTCAGCTGTCAGTGCAACTGAAAATATGAAAAATAAAGAAAACAGAAACTAGAACATACAACCTAAATAACATAAACAGATTACAAAAGATGCCATTAGAAAAAGGCCTTCAATAAACAAAACAAGAGAAGTAGAGTTGCTGACTGGATGACAAGACTAGGATTGCAAATTATTGATGTAATTAGTTGGGCTATCTCTTGGTCTCTAGAACTAGATTGTATTCTTTGAACCGATACATTAGGAGTTGCTCTCGAGAATGGAGCCTCTTAGAACTTATTTGTACCTCCTTACCCAAAGAAAAAGGTACAATGTTTCCCTGCTAAACTCGCCAAATCATGAGCTTGACGAACTTGACCCTGGGCCTTTGGTAATCTGACGGTCTGACTCATACATAACGGCGAACTATGTCCAGGCCATAGGCAATCGTGCTGTTGATAGAGTTGTCACAGGATGAAGGCACGCAGAGCTTGGCACAACAGTATGGAATCTGTAACAAAGAGAACCCATTTCAGATGCTTGGCAAGTGGCCGTTTAGCAGTCTCCGACCTGCTGAAGCCTCGGCATGCAATGCTAAAGTAGCTCTAGCTCCCTCCCACCTCCAAGAACCAAGACAATGACTCGAGTCAATGTCAAAAGCCATCCACCCGACCTGCTTGCCACAAGTTGTTCATCCACACACCATCAACAACAATTTTAACGGAAATGCCCACTGTTGAGATCTCCAGCCAGCTTACATGAATAATGCTGAACTCAGAAAAATTGGTCACTGTATCCTGTTGAAGTGAGGATGCAGTTACACAGACATCTTCGCTTTCCAAAAGTCCATCGCCTTCTCACATTGAGTGATTAGTTCGTAGTTTCGTACAATCCAGTAGGAAATACAGATAAAAAAAGAGGCCTGGATCTGAAGACAACACATTTTTCGCCAACCAGATAGCCCAGAGCATTGCGGAGAAATAAACAAGCTGATTCTAAAGCTTATTCACACAAAAGACATAAAACCAATAAAAAAGCCAATGTTGGAAAGGAATAACAGGGTCATCCGGCACCCTAAACCACACATGACGCAAAATCTCAGAGTATCTAAACAGATCAGAAAACGATTAATTTGCGTCTGACAGAGAGACAAGAGTTTGCATTCTAGACCCAAGTTTCCGTAGTGTTGAACTATCAGGAAGAGCGTTTTGTGCAATTTTCCAGTTGGATACTTCCATTTTGGAAGAATCTCTAGTGCCCGCAAATTTTTCCAAAACTTCCTCGAATGCATTCCATGTCCAGACTAACCATGATGCTCGCCAATAAGAAAAGCTTAGCCGAACTTTTTTGATTATGTTCACCGTGTCCAGAGGAGATTCAGGCAATCATCAATTTCAAAAAATGATCATATTCTGTGAATCTGTTCCCTTATTCCTGATACAACTAGCACAATTTAATCTAATTTTCACAATCCACCAAAGACATAACATGTAAATGTCACATAGTAAACTGCAAAGAAAGCAAGGTTATACTGTAATGAACCTGGAAATAGAAGTCACCTTATCATTCCGTAACTCAATTATCTGTGTCATGTTCTCATTCCAAGTTTTAGAATCCGATTAATCAGCAGGCAGCATCGCCTAGTTCTGCAAGTACGCCCCTGACCATAATACAGAAATTCTTTCTGCTTGTCGGTAATTACAGCGGCTCCCACTACAACTATCAAAGAACAATAGTAATTTGAGCATCTATAACATATCTAATTTAAATAATAACAACAGCATATGCGTATATCTCATTACGTTCATGGTCTGACAGGACCACAACTGCATCATTAGTAAATTGGAAGCATTCAGTAAATTATCTAGAGTATTGCTAGGACTTCTATGGCGATTCGTTTGACTGTTTAAATCCAATAGGTTCTGCTATTATGGATCTGCGAACATTGCAAGAGAAAGTACATAACAAAGTGGCCTTAAATTCTGCAAAATCATCTTCTCAGGGATGTGATGCAGATACTATAGCAGATCATCCGTGATGTATGGAGAGAATAAGGACTACAAAGAACCACCAAACCAGCTCACCAATGTGAAAATGTCCATCATTTGACCTAAATAAGTTGTCAACTGGCACTGCCCCATGAGGAGTTCTTAGGAAGGTGTGGCGCTCATCTATTCCCCAACTTCAATGTGCCTGATTTAACCGACGTACAGAAAACGTACATCATCGTCATCTTCTCCATAATTGTGATCTTCTTTGCCATCTTTGATCTTCATAGCTTGCACTCTGGAGTAACCTCTGTCGCTCTACTTGGCTCTTCTTGGGCTTGGCTGATTGAGGTGCTCGCGCAGGCGAGGAGTATACCTACCAGCAACTACTACCTTCGCCTCACCTTCAAACATAAGGAGAAGTTCGAGGAGGCGATGCTCCATGCATGGTGATACACTGCTTTACAGAAGGCCCATTACTGCTCACGATGAGACAGCAGAGCAAGTGGCAAGTTTTGACTTTAAGTAGTTGTGCTTAATCACCACCCCTTCA
This sequence comes from Kewa caespitosa, assembly GCA_900322205.1. Taxonomy (NCBI): domain Eukaryota; kingdom Viridiplantae; phylum Streptophyta; class Magnoliopsida; order Caryophyllales; family Kewaceae; genus Kewa; species Kewa caespitosa. The sequence continues at coordinate 11,968 of ONZA01005091.1, forward strand.
TGTACCATACTTTTATGCCTCTTTATTCTTGCTGATGTTTTTTGACCAGTTGATATGATTCTTTCTTTGTCCATCTGTTTAATTTTCAGGCTAATGGAACAGATTGATGGTGACGCTAAGGTTATTGGATTCGGTGAAAAGATGAATGACCAGGAAGAACAAGAGGTTCGGTAATGTATTTGAGAACAAGACCCACATAAAAATGCAAGATTGATGCGTGGACGTCTAGCTGCGAAACACGTTTACATGGGAACAAGTGGAGCAATACAGTGGAGAACAAGCTTTCGCATCCCAAGTGTATTATTCCCAAGTGTAACTGTCAAAAGTGCAAGATTTCAACTTGTTTTGGGATTTTTGATTAGATGTTATCTAGATTAATTATTCTTAGGCTTATTTTCTTAGGAGTTAACATGTATCGTTCACTGTTTACACATTCGTTAAAAGTGATTTACACAAACATCTCCACACCTATCGAGTGAAAGACGTTTTTACAAACTCCACTTCTCAAGACCTTTACGAGAAAGGCAGCGGCCGCGAAGGTCCGGGTCACTACACTTGGTTAAATGGGCTCAATTCATTGGAGTGTCATACCTTGCAATCTATTATTTGCTTTCACTTTTATCTTGCTCACCAATAAATCTTTGACTTTGTCGCATCAAATAACTGTCTTTCTTCAAAAACTCTGGAAACTGAAACAAGATGGCCCAATGTTGGGTTCAAATCTTAGTGATGTGTAGGAAAGTTTTGTTTCATCGAAGTTCAATCGTACATACAAAGTACATCAGGAATAAAAGGTACATAACTTTTGAGGGCTCTTAACAAGTATAAAGATACAAAACACATAATCCCAAATATACACGAGGAATTCATTGAGAAAAAACAATGGAAAACTCCATCAAAAAAAAAAACAATGGAAAACGAAAAAGCACACAGTAAGATACATAAACAAACCAAGGTGCATCAGTTAACGCACTTCATTGTTGCAGATCATCATGTCAAATTTCGACATTTGCATCACATAATGCTGCAATAATCATCTGCATGGATGCTGAGATCCAACGAGAACTCCTTTGTTTTATCGGTGGGCTTTGCGTCAGGTCCATCAACTCTAGCATCATCAAGAAATGACCTCTCAGCAGCTTCAAGCGTTCTAATCAGTTCCTAGAAAAAGTAATTGAAAGAATTGTTATTTCAAAATACCAATTATATGTCGAAAACAGATTGCATAGCTGAATGAAGACATGGTAATAAACCAATGCGCCTTTGCGTTTGACTATCGAACCGAATACATACCTCTGGTTGGATATCATTTTCTTTGTTACTGGAGTCGGAAATCCTTAGCTGCTCATGAAAATTAAACATCATCCAATAAGTGACTAGATGATCAAACATTATAGCAACTATGTAGTCACCTTCAACTTAAGCATATGCACATAAGAGTTCTACTTTCCAAACTGAAAACGGAAAAATCCCTCTATTTGGTTCAGATTAATTGTCATGTTAATATTTAAGTTACACTTATTACGTGACAACTTAATGTGGGACAGAGGTTGTAGCAGTACATTACCTCAAGCGCGTGGTAGTTTTGAAGTAATGCGTGGTTATCTAGGAAGACGTGATGATCGTGACTCCACTGATCCTTGTTGTTAAAGCAAGAGGAGCACAGATTGTATGTTTCTGCATTGAACTTGAAACAGTGGACACAAACAAAGTGAAGGCCCTTAAGAAAAGCTTTACAGCATGAGCAAAATAGCCATCTGGATTTCGATGCGTAGTAGATCACCAAGAGATCATTGAAATCCACCATGCCCCACTTTATCTCCTCCATACCGATAACTTTAGCTAGTATGGTTTTATCACATTTTTCGTATCTGCTGAGGACTTTGAACACAAGGTCGGAACTCACTTTACCGTCCATGTTAGGTTTGAAGCCATTGAACAAGCTTTGTACCTTTTGTTTCGTGGAATCGGTACTCATTCCATTGTAGTAGGCGATGACAGCTTGCTTAAGATCTTCTAGTGTCCCCAACCCCATATTTCTCGTAGCAGCAGTTATTGGCTTATCATTGTACCCAAGGGGCACAGGCTGATCATCTGGCGCATCCCTTTGCTGCAACAAGTAAACAGCATTTGCATTCTCATCACAGCAGTAAAGACAAGCATGCTGGCTATATCGTTCTGCCAACACATCCCTCACCCTCGTCACAGTATCTTTGTAACTTATCGTTCCTCTATTTTCGTACAAGACCCTCATAAGTGCACCGGTAAACGCACCATAGGGCTTTCCGCCATTCTTGTCACCCCTCACATCTGCCGACGTCTCATCTGCTTGACACGCACTGATTAGGATCCCGGTGGTAGGTGGGACTTTCGGAAGGCCCTCCAAGGCCTTTGAGTTCAAATAGAATATCTTGCTTGCATCTGTTCCAAAGGTTTCGTTCATGTGTCCACCAATATCAGTTTTATCCCCTATGGCTTTTTTGAGCTGGTCTTCAGTGAGTAACTTCATTATTGTAGTCTCTTCTGCAGGATTGTCGATCGAACGAGTCGTAACAGAAGGTCCTATTTGCTCTTTTTCTCTGTCGAGGAGCTCCCCGCTGTGACAAGAATCCGAAATGAACACAAAGGTTGCACCCTCAGGCACCTTCTTGACCACATCACGGAAGTCCGCATCTGCAAGCCAACGTTGGTAAATGAAGGTTAGATGAGCTAGAGGCACTCAGCAGCAGTGACGGATCGAGAAGAAATTTTTATTGGGGTCCAAAATATATAAGTTATGTATTTAAAAATTTTTATCACTAAAAAAAAGCATATTTTTTAAAGCTTCCATTTCGACATTTCTCCCCTTCCAACTTATTATATGCTAAAAAGAACACGTATGTTGGATTTCTCTAATTTTCTATAAATTACGTTAAAAATCTCATTGGGGCACTTGACCTCGACCCTATAAGGCTAGATCCGCCCATGCTTAGCAGTCAGCCAGTCTGGTTCTCACCATTGGATATTTATTCGGCAAGTCTTGGGTAGATTTGGTGTACCGTGGACCAAGGTGACTCTCACATTTTGTAAATGTGACTACCTAATACCTAATCTAGTTAGTCACATTTACAAAGAGTAAGATCACTTTGGTGCACGGTAGACAACGTCTACACAAGACTGAATATTATTTATTCGTTTATTTATTTATATTATGAAGACATGTGATTTACGACATCTGTATACTCAAAATCAACAATAATTCTCCTGATCTCAACTTGGACTACTTTTTTTTTTTCCTTTTTCTTTTTAATTTCTTAAGTTTTTGTAAGTGGTATTTATTTGTAATTTTTTTTAATTCATAATATTATTAATTTATTATAACAAGTAAGTTGACACATAAAAATCAACATATTTACATAAAAAATCTTAATCGTCATAATGCTCTAGGTAATTTTGTTATGTTATGTTGTCCTTTGTTAAAACATATTGTTATATAATTCCTCTGATTCGAAATGACTATCATTTTAGACTTTAAATTAATTAATTTCTACGAAATGTTATAAGTTGCAAATAGTTATTCGAGCATAAAATGACAATATTCATGTATACTCATCATATCCGTAAAAAGCTTTTTTGACTACTAAAAGGCAAAAAAGGCTTATGGTATTACTGGGACTGAGGAAGTTATTTGATACAAATGGTCCCAATCGTAGAAATATTCTATTGACCACTCTTAAGGTTCGATTGACCGGACCATTTGATCTGAACGAAGCTGTAAGGGTTGACATGCAATTTGTAAACGAAAACTGGTGTTCTGGAGGTGATGCCCGATCGGGCAATATTGCCCTTGTAATTGCGCTCGATCGGGCGAAGTGTCCACAGAGTTTTTTTTCGTAATGTTGCACGATCGGGCGTTTTTGTGCTTTCGATGTTGCCCGATCCGGCAGCCTGTGCGGCGCATATGATGGGCTTTTCCTAAGCCTAGTTCTATTAGGTTTATACCTAATTGTTATATATACTTTTCTAGGCACATTGTTAGTTGTATCATCAATAACATTATTAACAAAGATAGAGAAGAGATACCAAAACACTATTGTGTTCTCTCTAGGTTATAGAGAGATTAATAGTTGAATACTAATCTAGGTTATCTCTAGTTCCTTGTGGTGAG
>ONZA01005094.1:1472-12342 GCA_900322205.1 Kewa caespitosa
GGAACATTAAGCCCTGAGCACTAATTAAAAAAATATAAAAACAAAAATTAAAAAAAATAATAATAAATAAAAATAAAAGTAAAACAATATAATTCCGAAGAAACAATGGATAATGACATAACAAAAGTTCCATGTACATAAGTTGGACCATGAGTGCTAAAACATAAAACGAAAAAGTTTAAAAAAAAAAAAAAAAAAAAAAAAAAAATTGAAAAATAAAATGGTTGTGTAGGTAAACCCCTGCATGATAATGGTCTGGGGTATGTTGAATTGGCACAACGTGTGCAAGAATGCCGGTAAGCATAATGTCAATGTTTCTGTTTTATGAGATATGTCAGTTTATAAGGATGTTGTGGAACTGTTAAAGGTTCACACATAAATGAGGGCAAGGGCGTGGCACAGATCCCATGATGGTGTGCTCAAGATTGTTGATGGTGGGATATAGGGGATAATGGGTCAGGTCTCGTCTGGCGTTGCATATGAAATTTGTAAGGTGGTGTCAGCTGGCTGCCAAAAAGTGGTGGGGAGACGGAATCAGGTAAATGAAAATCTAGAATCTAAAATCAAGTTAAGAACCTGTTTGGCCAAGCTTTTAGAGGTTCTTTTGACATCTAAAAGCAAAAGCTAGACCAAACAACCAAAAACCATCAATGTGGTATGCATTTTCAAAAGCCCAACATATTCAAAATGAGGTCTAAAAGGAGAAGCACCAATTTGGTGCTTTTCTCCTTCAATTTACGGACACATATAAACATCGCGCGTCACTTTTGAAAACAAATTCAAACTAGACAAAAATGCCTCTTTTCTTTTGAATAATTCCATGTCAGTACATATAAAAGGGTCTAATTTTTTGCTCTCTCCTTCTTTCCTCTTTCTTCTAGCCTTCCTCACAACAGAAGTCATCATCTCACTACTTTCTCTCTCTTCGTCCACACCAAGAACTCGAAGAAAATAGATCGCTCATCCACAAATTTGTCAAATTTCAATTGAAAATAAAGTAAGTTAACTAATTTCAATAACCTTTTAGGTTCAATTTGAAACAATTTTTTTCTATGTTAAAACCCTAGGTTTTGGGGATCTTATTTTCGAACTTAAGGAGTAGAATTTAGGCTTTAAATTAGGGGTCCAATGGTTAAAATTAATGAAGAAAACTAATTGGTAATCACATTTATATGTGGTACTGCTAATCTAATTGGATTATTAGCAGTCGAATTGATAAAAAGTTAGAACAATTATTTATGGGTTTAGAAAGCAATAATTTCGGTGGAGAGGAGAGAGATTGAAGTGTAGATGTTGGAGTTTTTGTTGTGGTGCTGCCGCTATTGAAGTATAATGATAATCTTATTGACAATTTTGATGTTGAACGTTTTCATTTCAATGCATTTGCTGATTGTTTGTAACTGTTTGATTTGAGAATCATATATTATTATGCAGCTATTAATTTTAAGATCATGAATGTTATTAGATTGTGTAATTCATTAAATTTGGATTTTTATTGATCTGGGACTTGTTAGGTTAATATTAGTACTTGATCACAAAGGATGTTTGTAAAGGAAAAATTAAACAAAGAAATGAAAACGCTACTGAACTTGTTCTTTAAAGAAAAAAAAACAAGAAGAGGTTAAAAAGTTGTTTTTAAAAAGTTTGGCCAAAAGTAGATTTTACAAAAGCATTTTTATAACAACCTTGGCCAAACACCTTCAAATCTCTCTAAAAGGAGCTTCTCCAAAAGCTCCTTCTAAAAAGCAAAAACAGTTTTTGAAATGTTAGGCCAAACACCCCCTAAATATAATTTAGAGAAACAACGTAAATTGAAATTCCGGATCTGAAACGTACCAGAATTTGGTTACACTCTGAAACTATTGTTGCACTATTGTAGCCTCTGACCTTGCTTCACCATTATTACAAACAAAGCTCTGGTTGCTAGTGTCGCTACCCCTCTTTTATAGTTTTCACTATTGCAGCAGCAGCAAAGCCACTACCGACCCCTTGCCTCCCTCCATCCAACCCTGCACAACAATGCCCTGGAACTCTGCCTCCATCACCCTGCCCTGAACGATAATACAGAACATGAAGATAAGCATTAGATGCGTCTTTAACAGTATTAATTCAATAAGTCACTTGACACATAAGGATCTATCGGGCCATATTCTCCCCTCACTTTATCTGCAGTATCTATTGTCCCATAATTATCAATCATGCAAGCAACACAGTTCGACTACCAAGATCAAAAATTATTAGCAATATGACAAAAACAGGGGATAAAGATTATTAACAAAAACACAACTAGCTTTCGACACATATCACACATGCCATATCATTTGATATGTTTTCATGACTAATCTAGGTGCAAGTAACTAAAAAACCACAAGTTAAAGAAGTATAACCAAATTAACCTAGAAAACATGTTTTTTTAGCTTAAATGTATCAAAACCAATCATACTTTCTTTTACTTTTTTTTTTTTTCTTTTTTTTGTTGCTAACTCCTTCATTCAATGGCCAGAACAATATTCAGCTTTCTAAATTTAACACCATTCTAGATCGACAATGTCAAAACTCAAAGTTCTGACCATGTTTTAACCCTTTACCCCTCCCCCATCTTGCGGCACAAAGCCACACACTCATACATACCATATCTGATGTGAAGTCCCCACCCCCAACCCCACCAATCATACCCTCCCCAATAATCAATTTTACCATTTAGAGAAGGAGGGATATCAGGAATGAGCGGAGAAAGTGAAATGAAGATAAACCACATTACTCGCCTCAAAACCTCTCCAATATTAATCAAACTGCTAAACCAATCAATAATCAGTTTTTACATAAATAAAAATAAAATTGATAACATTATAATTAGAAAATGGTAAGATAATCCACATTTCTCACATCTAAATGTCGGCAAACAATAAACAAACAGCTAAACCTAAACCATTAATCAAATTTACCATTCAAAACACTAAAACTAGCATCAATCAATTCAAAAACAGTAATAGCGAATCCAAAACTCAATCGCAAAATCCAGAAACCTAACATGAACGAACAGTAGCATGCCCGTGACACACAAGAACCCTAGCAAACGATCAAGTTTTGAAAATCGAATTTTAATGCTAAAACGCACAATAGATCATGGGATTTCTCCACGAAAAGTGACAATTCAAACAAACCCTAACAATGGCGATAATAATAAGTAAGATTTTGTTTGATTCGATTTGATTGATGATCATCAGCGACTTCAAGTGAGGGATAGGAAATGGGATTTTGGTTCGCAATTAGGGTTTGGAGAATTTTGAATTAGGGATTTGGGGAAAATTGGAAAAGGAAAGGAAATAAGATTTTGGAGTGTTTTGTTTGAGTGAAGAGTACATAGAGAGAAAGGTGTCAGGTCAGATAGAAGACAAGAGAGAGAGCCCGTTAGAAAGTGGGGAGTGGAAGATTAAACCCATAAACCCCCACTCAACTGAAACATACGACATCGTTTCACAAATCTTAATAGAATATCATTGTTCTCGATGGAATTTATTGTCACACGTATTCACTCGCATTTATTTTAGCTCGACGCTTCCTAAAGCGTCGACAGAAATGTGTCGATAAATTGGACAATTTCTAGTAGTGAGACTATGGAAACACAAGGCATAATCAAAATCACAAATTTATAGGAAATATAATAGCCCTCATAGCCTAATCAAGGAAGCCCTACTCCAATGAGTCATAAGCCCTTGGAATATGTACCTTTAGCATGCACTTTGGAGACCAATTTCTCCTTGTATATCCTTTAATCAACTTATGACTAAGGATGATGTTGTCAATGATCAACCTATCAGCTACAAAAGTAGAATGGGTAGGACTAATGAGCTCTGACAAAATCTCAGTTAACTTACTAGTCAAAATCTTAGCAATAATCTTGTACATAAAAGTACAACAAGAAATTAGCCTAAATCTCTCACGATGGATAGTGGCTGGACTTTAGGGATTTGAGTAATAGTAGTACAATTCACAACTTTCAGCATCTAACCTGTCTGGAAAATTCCAAAGCCGCCTCAATGACATCATTCTTAATATAATTCCATGATTTCCTGTAAATGTTGCATTAAAGCCATCAATACCAGAAGCATTGTCAACACCTATAGAGAGCATGCCCACATACACCTCTTGAGTAATAACCTGTTTGCAGATGCTGATTCGTAGAATAATGGAGTGGAAACCCTTGCTCTATTCCACTAATGAATCATAAAACATGTACAACCAAGTTCAAGACTCCAAGTAGGAAGGAACTCTTATAAGGAAACAACTACTTCCTAAGAATATGCACAATATACAACTAAATATGTACAATAAGATAATATTTCCTAATACTCCCCTTCAAATCGGAGCATGCAAGTCACAAATGCCCAACTTGCAAAGAAGATAAGAGAATTGACGACCCCCTAGCGCTTTGGTAAATATGTCGGCTAGTTGTTCATGGGACCGAAGATATGATGTAGCAATAACACCATCCAGCAACTTGTCACGAATATAATGACAATCAACCTCAATGTGCTTCGTGCGCTCGTGAAAAACCGGATTAGATGCTATATACAAAGCTGCTTTATCGTCACAAAAGAGAGTCATAGCTTATCGATGATCAATGCCAAGAGCGAGAAGAAGCGCCTTGAGCCAAGTGAGCTCACAAGTAGTGTTTGCCATAGATCGATATTCAGCCTCAGCTGAAGAGCAAGATATCGTATGTTGCTTCTTGATCTTCCAGGAGATGGGAGAATGGCCAAGGAGAACAAAGTATCCAGTCAATGATCGACGGCTATGGGGGTAACTTACCCAATCAGAATCACAATATCCTACCAAATGAAGAACGCTATCAGAACGGAGGAGAATTACCTTGCCCTATACAATCTTTTATATAACGTACAACCTGCATAATGACATCCCAATGATCAGTACGAGGACTATGCATAAACAGAGCGAACAAGTGAACTTAGTACGAGAGCTCGGGACGAGTAGTGGTCAAATAAATCAAGCGACCCGCAAGACGCTTATACGGACCCGGATCCTCCAAAAGCGACCCTGTAGCGAAAGCCAATCGATGATTCTGCTCCATTGGAAACCGGGCAGGTTTAGCTCCAAGGAGCCTAGTCTCCGTCACACTATCCGGAGCATACTTCCGTTGACATAAAAGTATACCCTCGGAGCTCCTTGCAACTTCAATGCCTAGAAAATACTTCAAACGTCCCAAATTCTTCATGTGAAAACATCGACTCAAGTAGGGCTTGAGAGACAAAATAGCTGCAGGATCAGTGCCAGCAATCACTTAATCATCCGCAAATACAAGCACACAGAGATTGTGAGATTTCCAATGAATTGTGAACAAAGAATAGTCTGCATATGTTTGAGAAAAGCCATAAGAGGTAAGACTGGAAACAAGTTTAGCAAACTAATTACGAGGAGCTTGTTTCAACCCATAAAGAGACTTCCATAAGTGACATACTTTCCCAGGATGGGATGTCGAAAAACCAGGGGGTAGTTGCATGTATACTTCCTCATTGAGATTTCCATGCAAGAACGCATAATGGACATCCATCTGATGTAGCTCCTAGTTCTTGGCTGATGCTACAGACAAAAAGGTGCGAAGAGTAGTCACTTTTACAATTGAAGCAAATGTTTCGGTGAAGTCGACACCTTCAAATTGGCTCTTCCCCGAAGCAACAAACCTTGCTTTACACCTCTCACCCAACCCATCTGAATTGTACTTGATCTTGTACATCCAATTACAACCAATAGCTGTTTTTCCCGGAAGCAAGTCTTCAATGGTCCATGTACCATTTTGTTCCAAAGCATCGATTTCCTTCTGCATTGTCTCTCGCCACCAGGATCCCTCACTGCCTCCGACTAACCGGTGGGTTCTCTATCTGCATAAATAGCAGCAAGAAAAGCTCTCTGGGTGAGAAAGTGTCACAGTTTACGTAATGAACAATGGGATAAGAATTACTCGAGGGCATTGCGGAGGAAGATGAGTGGTGAGGGGGGTCTACAGACTGCGCAACATTGGTGCAAACATAGTCTCAAAACCGAACAGGAGGTGTCTTCTTGCACTGCTCATGACCAAGATTGACGTGCTCCTCCATGTTAAGAACACCTAGGACATGTTTAGAGCCCGTGTCTCTCCCATGCTCCTCATCATGATCAACTGGCTTAGGGTGAACCGTCTTCCCCTGACCCGTTGTACCTGTAACACCAGCCTTGTCACTCCCCAAAACTGGAAACTCCACAACATCACCCAAGTTGTCAGTATCATCAGTTAAAGCACAACCTCGAAGAACCGCACCTAGGTTGACCGTGGCAGGAGGCACAGTTTGCACCTCACCTACCTCCATATAAGGAAAAACATCTACAAATTTGACATCACAAGATACAAAATGCTTCCCAGTCTCAATGTCATGCACTTTCCAACCCTTTTTATCATATGGATAGCCTAAGAACACACACTTCGTACTAAGAGACATGAACTCCTCACGATCCCGAGACTTGTGATGCACATAACAAAGACAACCAAAAACCCAGTTGTGATCATAAGACGACTGCTTGCCTAACAGCACCTCGTAAGGACTCTTACCATTTTTCAACATGCATGGAGTCCTATTAATCAAATAACCAGCACCAGAACACATTCACCCCAAAATTCAACCGGTAGGCTAGCATGAAATCTCAAAGCCCTACCAACCTCTAAAATATGACAATGTTTTCTCTCTACACGTCCATTTTGTTGAGGAGTACCAGTGCAAGAGGTATGAAATAAAATCCCATGAGCATCAAAATAAGACTTTAAAGGCTCGAATTTTGTATCATTATCATTTCGAACAATTTTGACATGCTTATCAAATTGATTGCTAACCATTGCAAAAAATCGCTTAAAAATAGCAGGAACTTCACTTTTATCAGTCAACAAATAAATCCAAAACAGCTCAAGAAAAATCATCAACTATAATCAAAAAATAATGAGCACCACAAGGCGAAGCCACACGATAAGCGCCCCAAAGATCACAATGAATCAATTCAAAAGGTTCAATAGCTCGACTACTACTCAAGCCAAACACATCCCTTGTCTGTTGAGCTCTAAAACAAGCATCACAATGTTTATTTCCAGAAACATCACTACTACTACTACTAACTGGAGGAAGCAAACAAACTACTTTTGAAGACGAGGGTCCCATACGTTGGTGCCATAAATCCGATCCCACTGTGGCGCTAACCCCATGAGCCTCGACCGTCACAACACTTTTGTAGAAGTAGACCCCACCATGTCGCTCATCCACTCCAATCAGCGTCCTCAAAGTGTGGTCCTATATCACACAAAGTTTATTAGTAAATGAAATGTGACATCCCAAATCATCAATCAAACGCGCTACAGAAATAAGATTACATTCCAACTCCGGCACGTAGGAAACTCGATCAAGAGAAAAATGTTCACCATGAGTCACATTACCTTCATGAGTAGCGTAAGTTACCTCCCCGTTTAGCAATCCCACTGAGAAACCACTCAATGTCATCAAATCACGAAATAGAGAGCGATCACCTGACATATGATACAATGCTCCGTTATCAATTAGCCAAGAAACAAAATAATTCGTACCTGTCAATTTCTCGGTAGAAGATGGCTTACTGTTGGCAAGCATTGCCATGATCAGCTGCTACTGCTTGGTTGAAACCAAGGGAACCTGTGCGTGATCAGCAGCATTCACCACGGTCCCTGGATGAGAACCACTACCGGTATCGACAACGTTGGCCACTGCAGGTGCACCACGACCAGTCCTGCTCCACCACACCAAACCCCTGTGCCACCACGACCCGCGCCCCTACGAAGTACTAGTCCAAATACTTCCCAGTTAATTGAGAACATCTGGTTACCTCGTGTCCGATGCGATGGTAGTGAGGGCAAAACAGTTTTGACTGGTCCACATAGCCCGCTAGTCGTCCTCGTCTACTCTGGACAGCAACGCAACTGCATCGCCATGTTCATCCTTGTCCCGTGTGAGACTCTTATGTCTCTCCTCCTTTGACACAATCTGGCATGCTTTAAGAATAGGTGGAAGTGGGTCCGTAACAAGGATAGTAGACGTCACTGGAGAGTAAATTTCATCGAGCCCCATTAAAAATTGCATTACTTTCTCATTCTCAAGTTATTCCAGTTGCTTCTTCACCCTACCACACGTACACCCACACTTACATACAGAAAGTACTTTGAACCCAGCATATTCATCCCACAACTTCTTTAATTTTCCATAGTAATCTAACAAAGACTGACCGTTTTGTCGACAACTACTTATTGCCCCCTTCAGTTCGTACTTTCTCATCATGTCGGTAGTCACAGACCATTGTTTTATGTCATCCCATATCTCCTTAACAGTCCGTGTATATCCAAGGTTAGAGCGCAAAGATTGCTCCACCGAATTCATCACCCATCCGATGAGCATAGAGTTGACCCGAAGCCAATCATCTACCTCGTTTGCATCATTACAATCTGCCTCAGGAGCAGCCAAAGAACCATTCAAGAAGCCGAGTTTGCCCTTGGAACGAAACGCGTTTTCCAACGCCGTAGACCATTCACGATAATTAACTTCTCCTTTGAGAAAAACCCCGCAAATATGAATTCTTGGTATATCTGAATTGGGTGGAAAATATGGAGAATGGTCGTTTACTTTTCTTTTCCTCTCCTCTGTCTTACCCTTCCCGTCGTCTTCCATTGGTACGTGTGTTTTTGTATTTTCGGATTTGATACAGAAAACCACAATGGCTTTTGATACCATGCACAATAATGGAGTGGAAACCCTTGCTTTATTCTACTGAGGAATCACAATATATATACAACCAAGTTCAAGAGTCCAACTAGGAAGGAACTCTTATAAGGAAACAACTACCTCCTAAGAATATGCACAATATACAACTAAATATGTACAATAAGATAATATTTCCTAATATGATTTGATGATAATGATCAACAACATGACCTTGTTTAATGAGCTCAGGGTTTAACATAGGGATAGAAACAGCACAAGAGCCAAGCAAGTATTTTTTAAAAGCTTAGAATCTCATCCTGCACTCGATGAGGACTAGAGACTCTAATCCCATCAGTAGTTGTCACACCAGTAATGGCTTCATAAGCCCCCTGGCCCTCACATCAGCAGGAATAAACTTAGTATTTGAATCACCAGCCTAATCCACTGAATTTTTGACTTTTGCTGGTACAAACGTTCTTCCATGGCTTTCCACTTGTACAGCTTAGAAAGCAGATGTTTCTCAGTTACTCTCAATGTGTCGGATTCTATATCACATTGAATTTGATCTGTACCACCTCAATTCTCTGTCTCACATCCTAGATTTCACCAGCAACATTTTTGAAAATCTTGACAGCTCAAAGTTTTAAGACAAGCTTTTACTGCTTTATGTTTAGTGTGCGCCTGAGACATTAAGCTACTTATATATAATAGGTGTCTATCAAGCCTGACTTACCAGATAGCCAAAATCATGGTGCTCAAGAAAATTTTGAAATCTAAAAGGCTTCACCACCTTTTGTTGGTTGAACGCTGAAACAAGCACCTAGGGAGAGTGATCAGAAACAGCAGGATCCTGAATTTGTACTTCCCTATGCCCAAACTACTGCATCCAATCCTTATTGTCAAATGCTCTATCAATACTACTATTTACCCTGTGGACCCCTTGTTTATTGCACCACGTACAGAAAGGGGTAGAAGTTTTTAGCTCAAACAATTGCGAACTGCTAATGGTTTAAACAAAGCCAGCAATTCAGCTGTAGTCACAAGGTTTCGATGCAATATGTCATTTAAAGTCAAATGACTATTGAAGTCCCCCTAGAATAACTAAGGACCAGACACATGTCCATGTCCCTCAAGCTCATCCCATAAACTAGCACGCTGAGTAGGACAGTTAGGACCATACACTAGTAAATCACAACAGCACCTATTAGATACATGCATGTAGTGTTTTGTTAAAGCAGCCAAAAAAAACTCCATAGTACAGGGTTCCACAAACACCAAATATTACTTTTATCCTTTTCCAAGATATTAGAAAGGAATTTCCAACCAGCAAACACTAGTTTCTTTGCTATACAATCCACCTTATCACTCCTAGTTTTAGTTTCCAGCAAGAAGACAATACTTGCTTTTTTACCAGCTGGATCCTTAAAAGAAATACGATCGGGTGAAGGTTGTGTAACATCCACTTCAATGAGAACCCTAGTATATGAAATCTTCTCTTGGCTAGAGGTACATTGATCAGCATATAAGGGTTTTTCAATAGTACCTGCAGCTCTGCTCAAGGAATTGGCCGCCCAAAAATGGACTACCAAATTGGGGAACTTCACCCATGACGGAATGATCCTCAACACATCCTCTTGAAAGTCATACTCAGGGGACCAGCGCTTCAGATTCAGAGGTTTAATGCTATATGAATATAGACCAGATTGCAACACAACATCACAATCCTCTTTTGAGGAAAATGTAACAACAATAATTCAATTCATGAGCCAACACCATAGGCTTTGCAACAAAATGCCATTGATGTTCAAAAAACGCCTCAAATCGACCTTCATAAGGAGCATCGCCCACAATGTACACAATCAACGCATTATTCCATTTAGAAATCTTTATAATCAACACGCTCTGCTTCAAGTTGAATCAGTGTCTTACCATCAACCATTACAGAGGAATGAGATCCAATTGAAAACCATTGGCCGGGCTCGATTTCCAGTGAAAAAGCTTGTCTATGGGTTTTGGAGAGTTTTCGGTGAAAGAAGTGTTCAATAAAGTGTATATTTATTAGATACTAATTGTGGAACACTATGTTGTATTTATGAGACATATAG
>ONZA01005101.1:0-10456 GCA_900322205.1 Kewa caespitosa
ATATGTATGTATGTATATGTATGTATGTATGTATGTATGTATTATATATAGTATATGTATATGTATATATATACATGTATACATATCGAAAAAATGAAGTCATTTTATTCAGGGAAAATAACATTGAATTGTTATATCCCTAAATTCATGACGTAAAGAGGAAAAAATTAATGTATACATGAATATTAAAAGAAAATAAAATGTGAGTCAAAATTTAAAGAAAATAATATTGAGATTATTGTTTTCTTTAATTTCATGATATGAAAAGGAAAAACGAAATAGAAAAAAAAAATAGGAAAAAAAATTAGAACACCCCTCCCAGGACACTCATTGGGGATTAGGACCCTCGAGAGCCTACCTTATGTTGGGATTTTCTTGGAACTGTCTAGAACGCAAAATTTTTTGGTTCTTGGGGAAGTGTTTTACTTTGGTAAAGGATGTTTTTGTGACTAAATAATGTGAAAATGGTAGAGAAATGTAAGTGAAATGCTTGAAGTGTGTGAGAGTATAGTTTCTGTTGGGTGAATTATATGAGTGTGCTTCTGTTTTGCATGGGGTTTATATAGGAGAGGCTTCCTGCTTGCTAGTGTGCAAATCAAATGCACCACGGTCCAACAAACATCACTAATTTCAGTGTACACTGAGCGAATATAGTGAATATCGTTTGGGGCCTAGCAAATATGGACATATTCCCTGGAAATTGGCGCATTAATATGGATGAAACGGTTAGGAAAGGTCAACAAACAACCCAAATTTTTCTACAACCGAACGAATATTAAAATAATATTCGATGGGTGTGAGGCAATATTGCCCATAATCGCTGTAAATGCAGTGACTACAGGCATATATATTCGATGGCCTTTGAACTTTCTCACGTGCTAAGCCTTTGCTTTCCTTGACGTGCAAGGTTGGAAGAAGGATCTAGAAGCCTCTAGGGTAGTGTGAAATGAGAAATTTTCTCTTGGACTTTGTTTGACATCAATTTTTTTTCGGTTGATGTGCTAAAATGTAAAAGAAAGCTTCCCTAAGCTAGTTATCGTCATCGGGTCATAGGGGTGATGCTATTTCGAAGTCAACACCATGGAAGCCCAATTTCCGTGCAAATCCAAGTAGATGAGCTTCAGGATTGCGGTGGACGGCGAATTTCCCCTCCCTGAGAAAGATGTATTCCACAGAGTCATCTACAGCACGTAGTTGAATGTGCCGTTAGACTTGAGGTCCCACTTCTTTTTCCGTCATTTGTTGTTGGTGATACCAGACTAGTTCTTGTATGATATCTCTTGGAAGTCCATCACCCTTATCGTCTTCATCCATCGTCTCTTCTGGCATGGAAGGTAGTTTGACACTTATGTGTATGGAGGCATGTAGGAATAGGGCCACCAACTCTTCCCAAGAAGCATCGCGTGTTGTAGGGGAATAGTGGTACCACATGATGGCAGAGTTGATAAATAAAATGGGAACAAGAAAGCCAACATTAGGGGTGCTAATTCCCACTCACCCATCATATCCTGGTAATCCCGTAAGAAGTGGGAGGGGTCTTCGTCTACGTCATGTCGGTGTATGAGAAGCATCTCAAACTTCTCGGGTAAACTCCCTTTGGCTCCAAACGGAATAGGGTCGGGATGGATCCAAGACCATCCCTTGGAAGGCTCCAAAGTTGAGGATTGGGTGTCTTCTAACATGTCCAAAAAGCTTGTTTTCCCTCAAGAACTACTTCTTTCTTACATCACGACAATATTCTGACTCTCGTGCTCGGAGCCATCTTGATGGTGAGCCATGTGGTCACTTTGCTGACGGATGCCATAGTGGTTTTCTTCGTGTGGCCCTTCCTCGTAGGAGGAGAAGTCATAAAACTTTGAGAAGTTCTCCATTAGTCACAATAACGCAGCGATAGATGTGATCACCATGGAGACCAGAAAAATCGACCAGTGTTGATAGGAACTCTGATTAATCCACGAAAGCATGGATCCAATAAGAAAACCTGTGAAACAACATGAATAATGCATAATTTTTTGTACATGAGGAAAAGATAATTCCATGTTAATGTGAAATGTCATTTAGTACGAATTAGGAATGAAATCCCATTTTTGAAACATTTCATTCGGGAAGCGGGATTCCAATTGTGGTGACTCTTGGGGAGCGTTTGTCAAGGGAGAATGACATGTGTTTGAATTGAGAGGGAGTAAATTAATTTTATTTGGAGAAGTATACTCGTTTTGAAAGTGGAGGAATTTTTTCATCGTGAGGACGATGACTCAGAGAAGGAGATTTTTGTGGAGACCGAAATGGGAATATACGGAAGTAACCAAGAGGTGGAACCTAGGACGACCTATATAGGCGCAGGATGCATGAATGCAAATATCAGAAACGATACTTTTATTAGCTTTTATTTTTGTTTTTCATTTTTTTTTGCTTTGTGGTATGATCGATGCATGATCCTAGGGACAAATTCTAATGCATAAGGGATGAATGCGTATGAAATACAACTTTGTACAAATGTTTTACATAAGTAGGGATGAACATATGCATGACAATCCACCTAAATCTATATGGACAAGTGGATGAACATGAGCATGACTCTACATGCTAATTTGGGTCAATGCAAATGTATCTGTATATGCATGTAAAGATGTAAGGATGTGATGGATAGTATGTACAATCACGGAAAAGTAAGATCAAGTATGCCTTGATCCAAGTGCACCCTAAAGGTCTCACTAAAACGTTTCAATGAGATTATTATATTCAAGTGGCCCAATCAACAAGATGCTACATGGGATGGATGTGCGTGCATGGATGGAGAGTAAGTAGCGAATTCATTTACACAGAGGCACCCTTAGTATTTTAAGAGTTATTCTATGATGGTCTGTACAAAGTAGGCGGTACCATCCCTAGAAACATAAATACAACGTGTGTGTGTTGCCGAATGATTATCAAACAAGGCACTCCAAACAACAGTAAGCAAACTAGCACATATATACATGTGACATTGTACAAGGGTATGATCATGATCACCACTTCAATTCACGGGGTAGAAGTTTGTTTGTTTTTGAAAAGGACAAGACGTATGTTCGGGTCTAAACCTCTTGGTCATGGATTGTTTTTATAAAATAAAAACTACCTCAAGAATCCCCAATGGAGTCGCCAGTCTGTGCGACCGAGAGAAAAAGGGGTAGTGCACGGGGCATGCCCTTTTCGCATGAAAGGGAGCCAGAGCTCCCTCCCACACGGAGGCCCGAAAGCCTGTGAAGGTAAGTTTAGAGTCGCCACATTGTCAAAACCCAAATAGGGTAGAAGGGTTTCTCAGGGAAACCTAAAATAGGTTTTATGGAAAACCATCTCAAAACCAGAGTGAGACTATGGTTGATAAAGCAAATGTCAGACTACCAGATTACTTTGGTACGGGGTTTATGTTATAGGGTACAGATATCTAGGATGGACCCGTTTCCCTATCCGTCAAATGACAGACACCTACTTATACGTAATTGTCTCTATTCTTGAGTGAATTGGATGATTATCATGATTACACCAAAAGTAATTGAAAGGAAAGCGAATGTACAAAATGGAAACAAGCACATGAATGTTGGAAGTTAGCATTTGAATGCACAAAAATAGACCATTGGATCCACATGTCTTTCAGTGTATGGCGGGCTTGGATACAGTAGTTTTGCGTTACGTACCGCTCATCATGGGACTTGAATCCACTAGAAGATGAAAGACCAAACGTAGTTCTGTATGGGGGATCTATTCAGTAGGTCCGTAGAGCCACTGGGTAGGAGCGGGTAAGGATGGGTGAGTTAGTTCCTGCTCAAAAAGGTAATAGCCAAGAGGCAAACACATATGGTTCATTCTAGGAGTCGTATTGACCCGGGGATAGGACTACTTAGAGTATGACCGAAGTATCCCTGAGACTAGCTGAAGCTAGATCGGAGTATCCCAAAAAGTCAATTAAGATGGGCGGATTGAACTGAACTTAGTTCAAGCGCATAAGGATTTGACTCTCGAATATTCCCATCTCTGGGAAAGGAAAAAAAAACTCTTGGGGGGTGAAGGATTATATTTTGGTATGTGGAATTGATGGGTATGGTAAGCTTAATGAGATGGAGAGTGGCTCTATGGGGAAAGCGAAGAGGCCCCTGGTAATGGGTCCAAGCCAAATAAGAGGGGACGATCAAGCATTCATTTTATTCAATCATTAGGTACTCCACAAGGCGGGAGTATATACTGCGTCAGGTATAATGAAAGGTAGTATTTAAAGTGGATGTTGGTAGAGTAACCATGATCGCGCATAAGCGAATGTTCGATTCTAACCTCGAATTCGGCATGGGGTAATGTCATACATCAAAAGGGCATGTTGGTCCTAAGTTTAAACAAGCATGCATGTGTGAAGCGATTGATGATTAACAACTGGTATTTAATCTTTAATTAACCTGGACCAATGTCCATTCTGGTGAAGAAAGAAAAAGAGGGGTGGCCAAGTAAACCGTCATTCCTGAGGCCAAGTACCGGTCCAATTCATATCAGTTTGAGCTGACAGCCATGTAATTCTACTTGGGACATATCCGCTTGCGATTATCAACTAGGAATTTAATATTGAGGCAGGTAGTCGTATCACGCCCAAAACTGATGTGAGTGGGCCTAATATGTCAAAATTGAATCATGGTTCAAATATAGTTGTAAATCGTCAACTGGGTTCATTTTATTATGATAGCCGAGTTGTATTTACAAATGATGCCAATCATGCCAGGAAAGCGTTAAACAAAATTTCATTAGGTGGTCTCATGAGATAGTTTTTCACATGGTCGGATGTAAAAAAAATTACGACGTGCCAAAAATGGAAAATTCCTAAAAATTGAAAAATTGGCGTAAAATAGCCTAAAAATAGGACAAGTGTCCTAAAAACTAAAATATGCTCGTTTGAAGTTGCTCTTCACTTCTTTGAATAACCCAAATTCCATTCAGGGCATGGATGAAGTCATCACATGGCATAGGGGCCTGAGGGGCATCATTTGAAGTTGAGTGTCAATTTTGGGTAATGATGGATTATTAACCATTTAAGAGTTCAATTCTGAAAAACTGGGCAAATGAACTCTAAAGCGTACGAAAAAAAAAATGTGAGTGCTAATTTACTTATACAATGACTGGACTAAAATGTTTTGTGATATTTGGACTTATATCAAATTTTAGAAAAACATCAACATTGACTGTCTAGCTGGGCTAGATAGTGGGTCAGGCCAATTTATAAAAATCATCATAATCTGATTAAAAATGGAAATTATTTGATTTAATATCCCAATGGTCCCTTTTTGGGTCATTCTTCAAGAAAATCAAAAATTGGGACAAGGAGACTTCTACCACATTCAATTTTAGGCCATTTACAGTCTAATCATTGAACTAGACAGCGACTCACTAAAATATATTTTATTTTTTTTGTAATAATCCAAATAAAAAATATTTTATTGATTGTGCTTTAGACCTCCTGAGGTACTCTGCAAAATTTAAAGAATTAGTTTTAATGACCTGTAACATTTTCGTTTTGAATTTAAGATAAAACGTTAAGTCAATCCCTTGGAGAGTTCACTAAGTGAAATTGAAAAATTCATTCCTCTTAAACTACATGGAGTTTAGAAACATGTTAAATGTTCTTGGAAATACCTGGAGGTCTAATTAATTTACTGATAAGGATGGAAATTCAAAATCCTAACTAATTAAGAGATAATTAGCCATTACCGTAGGTTATTAAATAATCATTACTGAAATTTGACCCAACTTTAAAGGGACCCCAGAACTGTCCACAGGTTGAAATCACGTGTTCTTGATGTCAAAATTAAGCTCTTTGAGTTAGCTTCCATTAAGATTTGTAAATTCTTCAATCCGACTTCAAAAGTTTGAAATAACGAGTTTCTAGTGACAAGGTGTTAAACTATCCGAAAATCCGAAAATCAAACTTACCTCCTAAGACTCATGTTTTGATGATCCAAGCATCGAAGCATGATTTTTATTCATTTTAGGGTGGTTTTAGTCAAGAACAAAGTGGAAAAGGTCATATTTGCACAAATTATAAAATCACCAAATTTGATCACTCAACCCTCAAGTTGCTCACAATAGTTGGTTGGGGTCAAAATTACGTCTAATTGACAAGTAGCGCATTTTTCTTGTGCGGATAGGTTGGAGAAGTTCTCCCTGTAAGTAGCGGGGGGCACCCAACCGCACCCAAAGGTCAAAAATCAAGAAAGATCAAAGGGCAAACAAAGTTAATATGGTAATTTGAAGATAATAATGAAAAAGTAAAATTGAAGTTTAAAACCTTACTCTTGTGAGGTTACCTTATGATGATCCACTCTTGATGTTGATAAAGTAAGCTAATCACTCATTCATTATCCTTAACAAAGGTCTTCATTTGGTGTTAGGATGAAAATAAAACAATTTGAGGAACAAATTGACTTCACTTGGTGTTAGGACGAAAAGAAAACAATTTGAGGAAGAAAATTGACTTTAAAACACTTTTGTTGGCATAATTAATAATTAATCCCTCTAATTATGGGTTAACTAGAGACGTTAATCCTTTTGTTCTTGAGAGAAAAATGCTAAGTGTAAGTAAGTGTGACATGAAAAAAGTGTAAGAGAGGAAAAGGAAGAAGGTCTTTGACCCATCTTTTTTGGGGGTACATATAGAGGGGAGGGGTTGGATGAGCGGGTGAGTGTATGTATGTACAAGCTTTGTAAAAGAATAAAGTATAGCGTAAGTGTATAAGTGTAAAGGTGCACAAAATGTGCTGGGTTGTAAAAGTATTAAAATACGCAAAAGGTTGTGTTAACACAAGTAGGTGCACTTGGGGTAACAAAAGAATCAAGTGTATAACATGTGGGTGTACATCATGGCGCAACAAAATGTACTAAGTGTGTGTAAGTGTGTCTATAAGCAGTACATGAAACCAACTAATTTTATGTACAAATGCATGTTCACATAAATATTGAATTTTTCAAAAGATACACACAAGTTAATAAAATTTGATTACTAAAAAAAAGAAGAACACCGAAAATATTTAGTTGTACAAAAAGTTGCAATTTTATACATTTTTATTTTGTTTTCGAAATAAATAAAAAAGTGAATTCTAAAAAAAAAAATGTGTATAAAAGTATAATTTCAAGAGCATGATCAAAAAAATGTANNNTTTCATATGTATTGACAAAGTGACTAACCAAAAGGTATTAATATACATACTTATGTGTAAATAATGCATGCAAAATGCACAATTGAGAATAATAAAAATACTAATTATTTGGTTGAGATATGGATTTTGAAAACTTAACTAGACTATGAGAATCATAGTACCACTTGATCCAAGGGTCACAAGTGTATTAGTACATTTAGTATGGGCCAAAACTATCTTAGCTTAAAAAGTAGGGGGCAAATAGGCAAGAAGAAAGGGGCTAGGGTGGCTAGTAGGGCAATGGTAAAAAAAGGGGGGGCTGCGGGGGGGAAGGGGGGGAATTAGGCCAGCAGGGGTGTCAGAGGCCAGGTGGCGGTGGCCGGACCTACAGGCAGGGGGTCGTGGGTTCGTCGGGTGTTTACATGAGTGAGAATTGGGATGGGTATTGTATTGTGCTTGGGGTTTGGGTTTATTTGGGCTTTGCAATCTTCCTTTTTTTTTCTATGTTGGTTCGCTACGTTTGGCCATAATGCCATAATGGGCCGAAGCCCAAGAACATCACTTACATCAAAAAACCATTAGATATTAACGTAATGTTGCATTTCCTTTTTATTATTATTATTATTATTATTATTATTATTATTATTATTATTATTATTANTATTATTGTTGTTGTGTGTTTTATATTGTTTTGGATTTTTATNNNTGGGTATGTAGTAGTTAAGCCTAATGGGTCAAATTGTATGCAATGATGTTGGGTTCTATGTAATATATAATCTAATCACATAAAAGCAGAGCACATACAAAAAGATCGTTACATGTACTCTAGTTCACATATGCGTTACCACTTTATGCGTGCCGTCCAAAGTATGCTATCCACTAGATCTTCTAGGCCATATATCCCTCTTTATCTCCTCGTGAAGATGACCTTCAATGAGCGCTAAGTGTTGCTCCTATTAATTCACACACATAGTTCAATCCTAGGCGATAGCTAGATCGGAATTATGAAACAATTGTTCTTCTGGTTCTCCTCGGCTCGAATGAACTCACTTTAGGTTTAGGGTTTGATGTAAAGTTTATGCCTTCTCTCCTAATGTATTAGGTCAGTTAAGAGGCATAGGTCTAGACCTAACATTGGAGGCATAAGCCCTTTATAAAGGCACAAGGAATAAGACACTAAAAGTGTGGTGTGTCATGCGCATCTTTGGGCTTGGCCCAAAAGGCCGTAACACAAAAGAAGGAGCCGTTTCCTCTTCCTTGCTCCATTACATCTTTGGTCCCAAGGAACCAGTCAATCTATTGCACTATAGTTGTGCAGTTCATCAATCTACTTTTGTGCGATCCATTCAGAACTAATTTCACTTAGTATTTGAGATCAATATCCATTTACCATAAAAGTAGATACACATCACACTGATCCTAAGTAAATTAAATCACTATCTCAATTATTAATTCCAAGTCACTTGTACCTTGACTGAAGGACATATTCTTTCATTATCCACTTGTCCTTTAGACAAGTGTGCAATCATATTCCCTTGTCAATTATTGTCTTTGATTTGACTATAAGGTAAGATATCAGTCATCCTTATCACTTCAAATATGGTTCTTGATCATGAATTGAACTGTGAAACCAATTGATTAACGTCGTAACCCAATTGAACATGGTCATGCATTTTACAGTCCCAATTCATGAAGTTGCCTGAGGTAACTGTCCCCGAAGGGAGGACAATTTCCATCTTGTGCATCCATGAATCTCGTCTTAATTCATAAGAGCTTGAACGTTCCCTTTATAACCTTCTGTTACGGAAGGTGTTTGAGAAATCATAGAGTGCGAATCCTTAAGCTGTTATCCATGACCACTCGGGTTTTAGAAATGGCTCGAGAAAGTTTTGTGAGACACTCAAGTAACTTTTGATCTTAAAGAGTTCTCACGGAGGATGTGTCCTGTCATGGCTTCCAACTCATACCTTTGCAATTGATCCTCGACACCTGTCATAGCACATGAAACTGTACTAAGATCAACTTGCAGTCTAATCATCTTGGGTTGCCAGAATTTTGATTTCGACAACTAGATGAGGGACGCACAATCGCAAACTACAGTTTACTTAATAGGGTTTCATTATCCATGACATCGTCTTGATAACATACAAACAAACCAAATCTGTATAATATGATAAATCTACAGAGCAATGTTTTACAATTATGAACCCCATCCCATAGTTTAAAACATGTAGGCTAATCACACACAAAGTGTTGAGGACCTATCCCAGCAGTATGACTCTCGTGCTTGACTTGATCAAGTCGCTTAGTCACTAGACCTGCTACGTTATCATCTGTATGTACTTTGCATATGTTCACAACATCAGATTTGACCCATTGTCTAATAAAGGTGAGGGGCCACGGCCCTCTCGCCGTCTCGAGCGAGGGGAGATAAGGCGGAAGTTGAAATAAGGCACGCGTACCCCCCACGACAATGAGGTGTGTTTATGGGGGAGAGTTATTTTTTTTATACATGCGCGAAATGGCACAAATTGGAGTCGCCACCCTATTTTAGAAAAATAAGGAAACAGTATTTTGACTCCTTTAGTCTTTTAACCGAAGTCTAGACTCGGGAGTGAAAACACAAATTAAATGGGATGAATCCAATTGCCTGTCGTTACGAACGACCACAACTTGCGAATTAGAGCTTTATAATTCGATATTTTTGTTCCACAAAAGCGATTTTAATCCTAAATGTTTTATAAGTTATATCATCATACACGTTATTTAGGTAATTACTTTTTAGCATGCATCATTCATTTGTCCAAAATTAAACCAGTGAAATGCATAAAATATGTCAATGGATAATACGTTACCAAATGGGCAACTAAATAAATATACAATATTATATATATATATATAATATACAAATATAAGTTTTATAATTCTAAAAACTAATATTGAATTATCATTTTCAAGAATTAAGTGACTTAAGAAAAATAAATAACAAAATCGGCAAAACTAAAGAAAAATGCGAAAAAGAACAAAAAGGAAATAAAAGTGTCGAAAAGAAAGAAAATTAAATAAAAAATAAGGAAATGCAAAAAAATAAAGAAAATAAAAAAAAGGCAAAAAGTAAAAAGTTNNATAAATACCGAAAATGAAAATAAAAAAAATAAATACTAAACAAAAATAAGCTAAAAAAATAGATACGCAAATATACCAATAAATGGAAAAAAAAGCCATTTAATTTAGGAAAATAACATTAAATTGTTATTACCCTAAATTTTTGACTTGAAAATGAGAAAAATATGTATTGGGCAGTA
>ONZA01005104.1:21316-32276 GCA_900322205.1 Kewa caespitosa
CTTATTTGAACCAAGTGAATGAGTAATTGATAAATTTGAACCAATAGTGAAGTTGTCCATTAGTAATTGAAAGAGAAATGTTTCTTTAACTTTAGTAAATTTATTTGGTTTGTATAAGAGTAGGTGAGTGTGTTAATTTTGGAGTATCATGAAATGAAAAGATAGAGAGTGGACGTACAATAGACTTGATACAGAAAAGATAAGCTCAACTTATATGAACAAGGTTGATAAGTTTGTTGCCGACGCTTAGCTTGTAAGAATGATGGAGTCTTGACGGATAGGTTGTTAAAATGTCCATGTGATAAATGTCGAAACATACCCTATAGAGACCTGAGAATCGTAAAATTTCACTTATATAGAAAAGGTTTCGTCCGAGGTATCACCAATGGATATTTTATTGTGAGGAAGTGGTTCTTGATGAAGACCTACCTCCTAATCTTTGGTCATCTTCCATGGTACAAGCATCTAATAATAACCCATATGGAGACATGATATTTGATGCATTTAGTCAAGATTCTAATTTAGATCATGGGGGTGATATGGGTAATTTAGAAGAAGAAGAACCATCAGATGAGAACAAGGTGCTATTTGATTTGCTAAAAGCAAGTGAGACACCTTTGTATGAAGGATGGAAGACGTCATTGCTAGCATTTGCATCTCGGGTGATGAATATCATATGTGAATATATCATGGCTCATAGTAGCATCGATTCTATGATTTTTTTGGTCAATTAGGCAATCCTGATGGAGAATTTAGTGACTACTTTCTTTTACAACACTCAGAATTCGCCAAAAGGTCTTAGCTTCTACATCATAAGATTGATGCATGTCCCAAAGGATACATGTTTTGGAAGGAACACTCAAGCGTTGATAAATGTCTTAAATGCAATGAGAGTCGATACAACTTTTGAGAGAATGGAAAGAAGTCATCTAGAAAGCATTTGATTTACATGCCTCTAGCACTTAGGTTGCAGAGATTGTATGCCACCAGTTTAATAGCTGAACAAATGAAGTGGCATACCAAGAATTCTCGTTTAGATGGTGGTATGTCACATCTATGTGATGGAGAGGCATGGAAAACTTTCAACAGAACATGTCCATCATTTGCTATAGAGCCACACAATGTATGTGTTGCATTATGCACGGATGAGTTTTCACCATTTGCAGGGAAGTCGGGAAGACCATATTCATGTTGGCCGGTTATTTCAACTCCATACAATTTGCCGCTTTGGTTGTGTATAAAGAAGCAATATATGTTCTTGTCTTTAATAATTATATTTGTTGAGGTGTGTGTTGTTTGGGTTGTTTGGTGTTTTGAGAGAAAAAAGTTTGGTAACTAACTAAAAGAAGCCTAGAAAGTTTAGTAATTAGTTACTAGTTGTACTCAGGTTTTGTGTAATGTGAATATGGTTATATTGTATGGTTTATTGGATATGGGGTTGTTCATATGTTTTATATGCATGAATTGCAATTTTGGATTATGTAATGTGGTTTCTTTTTGATATAAAAAGAGGTCACGACTCCAACGGGAACCTACTACCGTGGAAATGTTTAAAGAATCGTATAAGAAAAAAGACAAAGATGGCAAGGGCACCAACAACTTCATTGATAAGCGGTCGCAAGAAGCATGAGTAAACCAATAATTTTATCTTCTTCAAATTTGTGGATTATCGAATAATTATCATACAAATGCAATGTTAAAATTTGATGTTTTGATTTTTATTGTAAGAGAAATTTTCAAATGTTCGAAGTGATCAATCCAAAGGCGAGACTTCTAAGAGTAACAACAAAATTTACATGATATTGTTGGCGGATATACAAAGAAGGGGACTGTATATGGTCTTGGATCAGGTGCTAAGCTTTTCCATAAGAGATCGTCATCTTGGGGTAAGGGAGGACATCTCGAGGGTGTAATTGAGTAACAATGACAAGAATTGCAAGACATGAGGCGAGCCTTCGAACAACTTTCTAAACATGTTCAACACAATTGTAGTACCAACCCTTCAAAAAGACGTGAGGATCATGATCCTCCTTCGGGATCTGGGTCATTTGGAATGGTCGTAGAGTAGTTAGAGTTTTTTGTGTACTTTAATCAAACATTGTGTCGTAGATTAGTTAGACTTGTGTTGTATTTTATGTTTATTATAACGTTGGACCTTAAATAATTAGAAACTATTTAAATTATCTCAATATTAATCATATGAAGTGGTACATATGTAATGGAGCAACCAATGTGATATTTGTTATGGTGACCTACTGCGTACTGGAAATCAAACAGAAGCAACGAATGTTAGATTGTTATGGTGAGGCAGTAGCTACTACCTAATGGAAATCAAACAAGGGGTAAACTGGTTAGCAGGAACTTGTTACTGGAATTGAGAATTTTAGCTACCGAAATTGTATTCAGTAGCTAAATTAGCTACCGAAAGATTAAGTCAGTCGCTATTTCTTATGCTACACTTAGCAACCGAAACTGAAATCAGTAGCTAATTTAGCTATCGATTTCCAAATTCTGTAGCAAAATTAGCTACCGATTTACAAATTCCGTCGCTAAAGTTAGCTACCGAATTTAAATTTTAAAAGCTAATTTAACGACGGAAATTAATATTTAGACGCTACTCAGTTCAGTGACAGAACCTTATTCGGACGCTAATTAGTGTTTGATCTTGGTGAATTCCATTTTGTTTTGTAGTGTATGTACCTCTCCGGTCTGCACATCCGAAACAGCAAACAGTTAGCTTCGTACAATTTTGAATTATATTACTGACAACAAATTGGTATATCCAAATGAAGATCGCAATTATCTTCCTTTTGTTTGCGTTCCCTCTATCTTCATCCCTTCAAGTCGGGTTCTACAGTCAGTCATACCCTGATGTGGAAGGCATTGTTCGACGATTGGTTCAATAGCGGTTTGCTACAGACAAGTTCGTCATCGACAGCATTGCTTCGTATGCATTTTCATGATCGTTTTGTTAGGGTAAGGAAACTTTTTTTTTTTTTTTTTTTTTTTGTACATTATTTTTTTTATAGCTAAAGAGCACCTGTCGTACTCTTTGCTCCTTCAAACCATTATGCGTTCTGTACACATGGCTAAATAATCAACATTTAGAATTTAGTTTAGATGACATTAATGCAAAAATTAAATGTTGCTCATAATTGTCTAGTAGACGGAATAGCAGGTCGACAAATTTTACATTAGTGATTTAAGATTTCCTTTGCTGTCAAAATGCACGATGGACCAAAGACGGACTTGAAATCCAAAGTTTTGAAAGACGTTACCCTTAGCATGAACATTTGCATGAAAATTTTGATAGATTTATAGAACCCGTATCCATGCTATAAGTGTGTATTCTGAACATTTTCATGCCTACAATCTCAACGAGATATAGCTCTATTCCTTCATTCTGATAGGGTTTGTCACATACAATGTTCGATCAGCTTATGCCTAACATCAAATTGCCCCTCCATGTAGGGTTGTCATACCTCTATATTGATAGACTCCATCAGCAACAATCAAGCTGAAAAAGATGCAAGACCTAATACGTAAGTAAAAGAATTCGAGCTCATAGACTTGATGAAAGCCGAGTTGGAAAAAGAATGTCCCCAGACCGTCTTACGCGCTGATATAATCTCGCTTGCAACTAGAGATTTTGTGGCCTTAGCTGGAGGGCCCAACTACAACATTCCAACAGGATGACGTGACGGGCTCCTTTCACGAGCCAGTGAAGTAGATTTGCCAGGGACGAGCTTCACAGTCTTACGGGGTCAACAAGCCTTTAATGCCAAAGGGTTAACTATTAATGACATGGTAATATTCTGGGCGGTCACACAGTTGGAGTATCCCATTGCAATTTCTTTCAAAGTAGGCTTTCCAACTTCAAGACACTGGAGCCCCACAACCCCTCAATGGACCCTGATCTGGTTGCTAAGCTCACGAGAGTTTACGCATCAGGCGAAAATCCTACTACTTACCTTGATAGAAATACGCCCTTCGTGTTTGATAACCAATACTATAACAAGATTTTAAATAACAGAGGTGTCTTGCAAATTGACCAAGAGCTTGCATTAGATCCATCAAGCTCTAGATTGGTCTCAAGCTTGGCATCTAATAATGCCTTTTTTGGGAAAAGCTTTGAAATGTCATTATTAATATGGGAAATATTCAAGTTCTTGAGAGAACTGCAGGAGAAATTAGGAATGAATGTAGGGCTTTTAATTAGTAAGCTTGAAAGGCCTTGAGTTTCCAACATAATTCATTTTCTTCTCTCCTTACATGCCAATGTCATATGTTAGTGTGTTTTGTTGGTAATGCAATGTGTGTGGGTCTTTGCTTTATCTCTCTTCTCCTTTCTTTTGTGAGATGTGAGAGTCCCACATAGGTAGTTTTGAGAAACCCTCTTATATTTATATGCCCATTAGTTTTATAAGGGTTCAAGTTAGTATGTGATGGTTGGTAGTAAGCAACCCCACGCGTGCGCTGTCGTCCGGCTTCAACTTTGTGCTCGTGACACGTGCCCGGTGAGGTGGGGCTTAATTTTTGGGCCGGATCCATTTTGAGGGCCCACTAACTATGAGGCTTTTCAGTTTGGAAGTCCAACCCTTTTATATTCAATCATTCTTCTGATTGAGTCAAAACACTGACTTGGTCTCCCAGTTTTTCCTCCACTAACTGAGATAATGGCTTATTCTTAGGAGCAGCTTCCTTGTGCTTTTTATGCACTGCTCCTCTCTAGAAAATAAACACACAAATATTCCCCTTTCTCTTCTTTGTTAAACACTTTTGCTGGAGCATTCTTTACGATTTTCATCTCTCCATTTTTGGGCGCGCGAAATACGAGAGCCATGTGCTAACCTTGGGGGGCGACGCCTATTAATACCGCACCGGTTACGGCGAATTTATTTCTAAGCCAGTGGTTATAACACGACACATTTACATCAATTTGTTCGGCCCACATTCCATAAATTTTATGCTTCTTTCATTTTAATTCATTTTAATAGTAGTATATTCTCCAACAAATTAGAAGCGAGTTCTTACTATTGTTAACCCTACTACCAAAGTGGCCTTCAATAAAAAAAAAGTCTTGTCTGATCTCTCCAAACTCGAACCACTTGATGCTACCAACTACAAAGATGGTCCCATAAAATGCATATCTTTTTTGAGCAACTCGACATCGACACCAAAACCTTCCTGTGGAGACCCCAACTACTACTAGTTCTGCTGCTGCCATTGTAATCAGTGACTCTACTCTGCCACAAAAAACTAATAAAATTAAAGCCACTGAAGAAGCCAACGAGAAACATCTCAAAGACAACAAAACAGTTCGCGGCCACCTGCCGAGCCAAATGTCGAACCCTCTTTTCAACTTTTTCATTAACAACAAATCTTAAAAGTCCTTTGGACACCTTGGAAACAAAATATAGTGCTAATGATGCTGAAAAACGGAAGTACGTCAGTGGCGATTGGTTGAAGTTCCAGATTTAAGATGACAAACCGATCATGGAACAGGTCCATGCGTACGAGCGAGATTCTGGTTGCTGATGTTCTCTCAGAAGGCATGAAGATGTGTGAGATACTTCAGGCCAACGTGTTGATCGAGAAGCTACCAGAATCTTGGTCTATCTACCGTAAACATAAGAAGAAGGAGTTGTCCCTGCAAGAGCTCATCACACACTTCAAGATTGAAAAGGAAAATCGTATCAAAGATAAGGCATTGTCATCTAAGAAGTTTTTGTTAAAGCTAATATTGTGGAAACTTCTGGTGCTAAAACATAACAGGTTCGACAATGCTGGAAATTTTAAGAATGGAAACAAGCACTCTCCAAACCAGAATAATAAGCTAGCAAACTTCAAGAAACCGGGCAAGATCCATAAGTCAAAGGTTAAATGCTATATTTGCGACAAAGCTGGTCACAAGGCATTACAGTGCTTCCACCGTTATGATGCACAGAAACCAAACCAAAGGACCAACCAGAAACAACCCTAACAGCAATCAAATTTGGCAGAAACTAAAGAAGTCATTGCTGCAGTTGTTTCAGAAATCAATCTGGTCAGCAACTTCGCCGAATGGATCATCGACATTGGAGCTTCAAAACCCTTTTGCACCAACAGAACCTTATTCATCGAATTCCATCTTGCTGCAGAAGGTGAACAAACTTTTGTGGGAACTCGAGTAGCTCGGAGGTCCTCGGCAAAGGGAACATTCACCTCAAACTTACTTCTGAAAAGAGTATTGCTTTGCAGAATGTTTTGTATTTGCCTTATTTGCGTAGAAATCTGATTTCTGGTGCTCTTCTTAACAAGGCTGGGATTAAATTAGCTTTTGAGGTCGATAAACTTTTTTGACCCGTAATGGAGAGTATGCAGGCAAAGGGTATGTCGACGGGGGGCTTTTTGTTTTAGAGACTTTTGTAGCTGAATTTATTAATAAAACTTCTACTTCTTTTTATATTGCTGAGTCTTTGGATCTTTTGCACGATAGACTAGGCCATGTTAGTCTTGACTCACTAAAACAACTTAAACAAATGAACCTAGTTTCTAATTTGTCTACAAATGATTTTAAGAAATGTGAAGTGTGTGTTAAAGCAAAACATGCTACAGACACCCTTTTAAATCTGTAACTGAGAGAAAATTTGAACTGTTAGAATTAATTCATACAGATTCGGTCGACTGTAGGAACACCGAGAGTAGAGGTGGAAAAAATTACTACGTTACTTTCGTAGATGATCATTCGAGGTTCAATAAAGTCTATTTGCTGAGATCTAAAGACGAGACTGGAAAAATGTTTTTAATGTATAAAACAGAAGTAGAAAACCAGCTAGACCGAAAAAGAAAACGACTTAGGTCCGATAGGGGTGCAGAGTATGGAATTACATTCTTGAAAGATGTATGTGAAACTAATGGAATAATTCATGAAACCTCTGCCCCTTACACTCCATAACAGAACGGTATAGCTGAACGAAAGAACCAAATCCTTAAGAATATTATGAATGCTATGCTTTTAAGTTATGGGATATCCGATAACTTTTGGGGAGAAGATGTTCTTTCGCGTTACCACATACTCAACAGAGTGCCTCATAAGAAATTAGATAAGACTCCTACGAGATGTTGAAAAGTTATGCTCCAAACCTGAAACACTTGAAAGTTTGGAGGTGTTTGGCCAAGGTCGAAAAACCTGCTTTCAAACGTGATACTATCGGTCCTAAGACCATAGATTGTGTGTTTGTTGGTTATGCTCAAAACAGTGCAGCTTATAAATTTTTGTGTTTGAGTGACCGCTTTATGTGTGAATCTAGAGATGCTGTTTACTTTGAGCATATTTCTCCTTTAAAGAAAAATGTTGTTTCTAATGAAATGCCTAATTCTGCTATTGCTTCTACTCCCCCTGCCCCTCCTCCTAGTAGTAATAGCGAATTAGTCAAACCTAGAAAGAGTAAAAGACGTAGAACAGAAGCTAACTTCGGTCCTGATTTCATTACTTCATTTATCGCCATGGTTGAGGATATAGATCAAATATGTGAGTCTCTTGTATATGCATATACTAGAGGAGGACCCTAGAACCTATGAGGAAGGCATGAGCTCAATAGATTCAAGCTTTTGGAAAGATGCAATAAACAGCAAATTAGAGTCCATAATGGCTAACGACACTTGGGAACTAGTAGACTTCCCTAAAGGTTTTAAGGTCATTGGTTGTGAATGGATATTTAAGAAAAAACTTAGGACCGATGGAACCATTGAACGATTTAAGGCAAGATTAGTGGTCAAAGGGTACACACAAAAGATTGAGATTGATTTCTTCTACACCTACTCACTAGTGACTAAGATAGCCATCATTCGTGGCCTATTTGCTTTAGCATCTATTCACAATATGGTTGTTCACCAAATGGATGTAAAGATGATTTTTTAAATGGTGAGCTAGAAGAGAAAATCTATATGAAACAACCAGTTGGGTTTATAGTTCCTGGGCAAGAACATAAATTGTGTAGGCTTAAGAAATCTCTATATGTCCTTAAACAAGCTCCAAAACAGTGGTACGACAAGTTTCATAAAACTGTGATTGGCTTTGGGTTTGTTGCAAATGGTTTTGATACATGTGTGTATACAAAATTATTTGGTTCTCAGTGTGTTATTATTTGCTTATATGTGGATGATATGCTAATTTTTGGAACACAGTTAGATGCGGTTAATGAAACCAAAAGGTTTCTTTCGTCTCACTTTAAAATGAAGGATACAGGTGAAGTTGACGTTATTCAAGATATTAAAGTGACTAGAAATGGTATAACTTTTACTTTATCACAATCACATTATGTATAGAAAGTCCTAAAGAAGTTCAACAGCTTTGATGTAATGCCATTACGAACTCCTTATGACCCTAGCATACCTTTAGTGAAAAACAAAGGACCTCGCATCCCGAAATCCGAATATGCTAGAATAATTGGGAGTGTAATGTTTCTTATGAACTGTACTCGGCCTGAAATAGCATACATTGCTAGTAGAACTAGTCGATTTACCCACAACCCATGCAGAGATCATTGGGACGCTCTTACACGTTTGTTGAAATTTCTAAGAGGTGCAATGGACTAGGGTCTACACTTTATTGGATATCCTACTATTTTAGAAGGATTTTGTGATGCAAATTGGGTGACCGATAATGACGTAAGCTCTACTTGTGGCTATGTCTTTATAGTTGGGGGAGCTGCGATTTTGTGAAATTCTGCTAAACAAATTGCATAGCTTTCTCTACCATGGAGTTTGAGTTTATAGCTCTAGACCTAGAGGGACAAGAGGCTGAATGGTTAAGAAACTTGATGGCTGATATATCTTTGTGGGGGAAGCCTACTCCCCCTATTTCTGTACTTTGTGACTCATAGGCTGCCATTTTTATGGCAAAGAACAAGGTGTATAATGGGAAGAAAAGACACACTCGTCTTAGACATGATACTGTGAGACAAGTAATTGAAAGTGGACTACATATCATTAAGTACGTAAGATCAGAGAGGAACTTGGTTGATCCATTAACTAAAGGGATCAATCAAAAGTTGATCCTAGAGACGTCGAGGGGGATGTGACTAAATCCCATTGGTTGAGGAATTCGTGGTGGATACCCAACTTTGGTTATACAAGGTTTGTGGTTACACGAAGCCATGAAAAGACTCATGATGTACATTTGCCCATTCCTATGACAATATTTTTACATTGTGTGAGGTTGAGTTTCAAGATCTTATTGAGTCCATATCCCTATGTGTTGGATGGTGATATTAAAGTACTTGATGGATTCACCGTTGATGATTTTTGAGGTTGAGCGTTTATATGCTCTTAGTGACTTCATAGCCGAATTTGGGTAGTCTATATTGAGATAGACTTGATGAAATTACCTAAATGAGTGTGAAGGTGCGGCGTCCTTCTATGAAAGACTATGGGTTGTCTTTGTAGAGCACTCATTAGTGTCACAAGGAAACCAAGGGCTATTTTGGATACTATCATGGAACTCGTACAAGAACTAAGGTGAGATGCGTGTTATTGGGTTTCTAATTCTCAAATCAAGCGAGTTCAAGACTTGTTAACTCACTAGGTTTCAGGAAAGCCCCATTTCACTATGTGTTAGTTCAAATCTCATAGATACTAGCACCTAAGTGTTGATCCTAACTTATGCTTAAGTCTTTGCAGTTTATTCTACTTTTATGACATTTCATTTGTGGGGGATTGTTGGTAAGGCAATGTATGTGGGTCTTTGTTTTTTCTCTCTTGTTTACCTTTTGTTAGAAGTGAGAGTCTCACATAGTTAGTTTTGAGAAACTCTCTTGTGTTTATATACCCCTTTGTTTAATACGAGTTCAAGTTAGTATGTGATGGGTTGGTAGTAAGCAACCCCATGCGTGCGCCACCGCCGCAGTTCGTCCTGCTCGGCTCAGCTTGGCTAGGCTTTAGCTTCGTGCTTGTGGCATGTGCGCGCTGGGGTGGGGCTTACTTTTGGGCCGGATCCATTCTAATGGCCTAGTAATTATGAGGCTTTTCACTTTGGAAGTCCAACCCTTTTGTTTTGAACCATTCTTTTGATTGAGTCAAAACACTAACTTTGTCTCCCTGTTTTTCCTCCACTAACTGAGATAGTGGCTTATTCTTAGGAGCAGCTTTCTTGTGCTATTTATGTACTGCTCCTCTCCAGAAAATAAACACACAAAAATCTTTCCCTTTCTCTTCTTTGTTAAACACTTCTGCTGGAGCATTCTTTACGAGTTCCATGTCTCCATTTTCGGGTGCGAGAAATAGGAGAGCCATGTGCTAACCTTGGGGGGGCGTCACCAATCAATACGACACCAGTTATGGCGCATTCGCTTCAAAGGCAGTCGTTATACCACGACACAGTTGCATCAATTTGCTCAGCCCACATTCCATAAATTTTATGCTTATTTCATTTTAATTCGTTTTAACAGTAGTATGTTCTTCAACATATTTTATCAAAAATAAATATTTGTTCATTTTAGCAGTTTTACTTGTGTAAATACATCCATTTATTTGCATCTAATGAAGAGAAATTATCATTTATTTTAACTTTGTTTTCTTACCCTTCTGCAAGATTTTACTTCCTTCTTTGCGTGGACACTCTAAGTCGAACAATGAATGTTCCATTTGATACATTTGTTGAAAGTAATTTTATTTTTGTTTGTTGAAAGTAATTTTTGTTGGAGGTAATTTTATCTTTTAAGGGATTTCGAATCAAGAGGATCACCATTAGCAAAACAAAAAAAAATTAAAAAATATCATCCATTCATTATGAGGGGTGATATTTCTACTTAAAATGAATTGATGAACCACATCTGACCAATGACCACACTGGTATTCTCAAATCAACCAAATGAGAATATTGTCTAACATTTTGAAACTTATCCTAATGATAAGATTAGAGACATATATTTGTATGTACTGGGGGGGTTGTACCCGAAAATGTAAGACCCTTGTAGCA
>ONZA01005105.1:37459-49239 GCA_900322205.1 Kewa caespitosa
TGTTTTTGTTTCCGTCACAAAGAACAAAAGATATTGGTTTTTCTCTTCATTGGAACCAGTAGCACCTAGCTTAATGGCAAAAGCTGAAACAAACTTGATATACATGTAAAGAAAACTAAAATAAAAATAAACAAAAATTAACAGCCTCAATCTATAATCACCAAACAATCCCAATGAGCAATGTCGACATGATTGTCAAAGAGACCACATACGAACAAACTGTAAGAATGGCATGGTGACGGCAGAAGCAACAGAACACAAACATAAACATGAAAATGCAGTGAGAATAGCGCAGGACCAAAAATTTTACCTGAGTTCTTTTTATCCAGTCATATGGATTATACTGCAAGAGTTCAAATGTTGGCATTTCCATGCCTATGGAATTTGCAGCATGTGATATGCTTGTAGTCACATCTTCACGTCCGGTGAATATTGAACAGATGCTGACCTGCTTTAGAAAGCATATGGTAAGCTACACTTTTTACCAAAAAATTTTCAAGCAACAATTGATCTGAGTGCTTGCGATTCACGGTGGATCATAAACCACAGGGTAAAAGAAAAAGACAAGGAAAGAAACAGCTGAGGAAACACACTTCCAACAAGTCAAGGTTTAACAGTAATATACCTCATCGGAGTTCTCGTAATCATCATGTTCATCCATACTGACAGAGCTAGCACCAAAACTAAGTAGAGATTCCGAAAGTGCATCCTGGAGATGATGAGTAAGTTTCAATCATTCTTTTCCAGAGAAACTAAGCCATGCTGACCAGTTTCAAGTAACTATGCAACCTCCACAATTCCAATCAAATAAACTGGAACCAGTAACATAAAGATAAACTCATTTTATTTAGGGCATATGTTCTCATTCTTCAGCTACGCAAAATGCCTAAGCTTGGAGCATGTCAGATCTGAAGCCCAAATGGCAGCAGAAACAAACAAAATCAGTCGGTCAAAGCATGAAGAATTCTTCTCGGTCAATGTAAGTCCAGAGGTCCAGAACAAAGCTCAAATAACTAGTTACCTGAAAAATCACCCACCTTAGCTTTGTAACCCCTAAACTGCTATTTAAGCTTCAATGCTTTACCCCCAAAACAATTCAAATGCTATTGCTGTTTCCTCTAACACAATCCACTTAAATCACTTCCTTATGATTGATCTTCACTTCTTCAGTCCTTCTACCTTCATACTGACCATTATAGCCCCAAAATCGGGTACATATAGAAACTATTACAACCCTCTCTGCCAGTGTAAATGGCTATTCTGGCTACGCACATATTGCTACTTATGGCATCAAGGATCTAGCTTTTGAGCTCAAAATAGTATAATTTGCAATCTGCAATCAACAAAACTGAAATCAAAAACATATACATAGTGATCTTATTTAGTTTCTATGGTCTCATTCTTAGCTTCGCAAGCACCTATGCTTGGAGCATCTAAGATCTGAAGCCCAAATGTCAATAGAACAAATAAAAACAGATTGTCAATACAGCAACAGAGACTCATCGAAATCATTGTTAGTTAGACCCAAAACTAAGCTCAAGTTACTAATTTTGCCAGTGCCTGAAGAACCACCACCAGTTTGAACCACCGACTTCATCTTTGTAATAACTGAACTACTTGGGCTTCAATGCCCAAAAACCAATTCAAATACTATGCTATTGTGTCCATCACGATCTACTTAAAATCCTCTCCCTAGTCATTAATAACGACCATTCTTACCGCGTACCTCAATTCGCCGACATATTAAATATAGCAGTGCATCTAAAAAGAACAAAGGTTCATCAAAATAGTGACAACATAGAAGTACACAGAAATACCCTTCACCAACTCTTCATTTCTCTCTGCATACGATAAATCATAATCGTAAACTATCACCCGAACTACTGGAGTGATCATTCATTTTGTGATGGTCGAATACAACCTCTCATCTAGGGGTTTAGTTCAAGATAAGGTTGCACACATTTCGACCTCCTCATACCCCATCTGAGACGTATTGTTGTTTTTTTGTGATGAGAGGTAAGTTCTTCGGCAAAAGACTTCAACTTTATACTAACATTTTCTCAACTTCTCAAAGGTACCCACTTGCCCATACATCGTCTATCAAAGTCGTATACATTATCAAACACAACAAAACTTACAGCCACTTCTATTTACACCCAATGAGGACACGGTAGCCAACTTATTTTCTCACTCACCCAATCAACTCTCTTCTCAAATTAGATTTCACACACAGAAACTTAAACTTCCACTCTTTCGTAAATTCAAGATTGGGTAACTTAAATTGATTTTCAACTTTAGTCCTCTAAGAAAAGCACAGCTAATAACCCAATTGGGATTCAATCCTATTGCTTATAAACTACTCAATCCCACTTCAGTTTTATCAACGGGGAACTTTCCCACTTCAACAGTCTTCAACATCTTCTCAACTTTCCAAAGATTTGCACATAACATCAAAATTTTGCTGTTTACCAAAGTGGGTACACTTAATCAAAACACAAAATGCACTTGCAGCCACATCTTTGGGCACCCTATGAACTCACCCAATCAATTTCTCTTCCCACATGATAACCCACAATCTTAAATTTCACACACACAAACTTAAAGTTGCATTGTTTCCAACTCGGTATCAGGTAACTGATTTTCGAAATTTCAATTTCTTTCTTTATTTTTTTTCGTGCAAAAGATTCTCAACTTTATTCCTCTAGCAAAAACCCGACAAATAGCCCAAATCAGGTTGCATCCGAAAAACAATTGGTAACGGCTCGAATAACTCACTTGGTTATAAACTACTCAAGGCCCCTTGAATTCAATCAATGCTGGACTTTCCCGCTTCAATTTTATCAATGCGGCACTTTCTCACTTCAATTTTACCAATGCAGGACTTTCCCACTTCAACACGCAACACAATCAACATTATCTCAACTTCCCAGAGTTACCCACTTGAACCAACATTAAATTCTTGCTAATTACCAAAATGGGTACACAAATTCAAACCCAAAAGACGAACTTACAGCGACGTCTTTGCGGCATCGAATGAGGACAGAGTGGTAAGGGGGAATGCCGGAATCCGGGACCGAGGAGAGAGAAACTGATGCAACTGAAGAAGAGGGTCTTCGCCGCCATTGGTGGTTGAGCAAAGGAAGGGAAGGTTGAAGATGGTGAAGAAGGCGGTGTGAGCGGGTTGGAAGTTGGGTTGTGATGTTGCAGGTAAGGTGTTTGATGAAATGACTCAATGAGGAAATTGACATTTTGGTATGAAGATGGATTTGGGTTGAGCTCTTTAGCTTGGATGCGCGCCTTTATTTGGACTTGGGAGTAGCAAGGAGTTATCGGTTATAAGTAGGATTTGCAAATGGGGCGGGTTTAAGTGGATCTCACCCCGCCTTCGTTACAGTTGGGCCAGGATGGACGGGGTTCAGGAGATGGGTCGGGGATGGTTTTGGAATTATGGTCCTATCTATTTAATGATATTAAGGGATGTTCTATTGGATTGAACTAAATTGTTATTATTTATTAATTAATTTATGAATATGTTGTTAGTAATTTGCCGGTGTTAATTTTTTTAACGTGTGACAGTTTCACTTTTATTTCAAATACACACATCACTCGTCTTTGTACAATTCGTTTTCACAATTTCACCTCACCAAATGACCAAACTTAAACGTTTAGCCACCTCTTAACCCAAACCTACCTCATTTGATAAACATGTCGAGATTTGTAGGCTTATTTAAACGATTCGTGATGAGTCAACCAAATTTCAAAAAAAAATAAAGGCAACAACCAAAAACTTGCATTTTACCCTTTGCTTGTTTGGTAATTGGTTGTTTCCATACCATAATCAATAACAACAATCAACAGAGTAACATCATTGTATGAGAAACGGTCACTTTCTGAACCGAGTTAACCTACTAGTAACCGAGCCGAGCCAATTCGGTGGTCATTGATTTCGAGCCGAGTCGAGCTAGCTTGGAAAGTCGGTTGTAACTGATTTCAAGCCGACTTAATCAATGAGCGACTTTAACTCAGCTTGAGCTGAGGCGACTCCGAACCAAGTCAACTCAATGGTCACCTCTAAATCATATCAACTTGTAGGATGGATGAGTAAAAAAAAAAGATATCAAGGTGTCATCACACCACACCAAACCAAACCAAACCACATAGTCAATACCTTCATTTCCAACTCTCCAACACGCACACCACTCGTTCTCTACACACACCCCAATCCTCCTTGAAAAACCCACCAAAACTTTCTCATCAAAACAACACAAAACACAAACACCAACACCAACACCAACACATACACAAAAACACCAAAGATGACATTCTCATCGAACCCCTTATCCCTAAGCGTCCCGGACACCACCTTCGAGTCATGGCTCCGTGATTCCGGCTACCTCGAACTCCTCGACCACCGCACCTCCGCCCTCCACAACCACCCTCCTCCACCTCAAACCACCACCCCAACCACCACCACCACCACCACCTCAACCACCACCTCAACCACCACCACCCCAACCTTCATCCTCTACACACTCACCATGTCCCTCATCTCATCCCTCACCACCCTCTTCTCCATCCTCACCCTCAACCCCTTCTCCAAGCTCACCTCCCTCGACTTCTCCCACCCCGGCCCAACCCTCTGGACTCGGCCCGGCTTCTTGGGCTCCTTGGACACCTACTCGTTCCCCTCCTCCCCGGCCCAGGCCCGCTTACGGGTCCATGAGAATGTCAAGCGGTTTGCTAGGAACTATGCTGCTCTCCTTGTCCTCTTCTTTGCCTGCTCCTTGTATGTACTGCATTTGCCACTCAAAAGTCACCCCTTTTGATTGTTGTTCTACTTGTACCAATGTAGTGTTAAAGATTGAGGCTTTTCTTTTTTTTTCCAGCTTGTGTGGGTGGGGTGGCTTTCATTTGTAGTAAAAGAAAAAAGCCACCCCTTTTGGTTATTATAGTCATCCCTGTCCCTGAGTTTGATTTTTGTGTAAAAATGTAGTAGTATTGAATATTGAGTTTTTTCTGAGCTTATGATGGTTGGGTGACTTTTGTTAGTAGTTAAAAAAGAAAAAAAAAAGTCACCCCTTTTGATTATTGGAGTCATCCCTGAGTTTTTGCATTGAGTTTAATTGTTGTGTTGGCAATGTAGTGTTAAAGATTTGAGTTTTTTTGAGCTTATGTGAGTTGGGTGACTTTTGTTAGTGTAAAAAGAGTGGAATTTTAAGAAAGTCACCCCCTTTATTCCTTGATATGGTTCTTGTTGTGTAGCAATGTATTAAAGACTTCGCCCAATTCAATTTTCTAATAGCAGACTCAAATAGAGGTGACTTTTACAAATGTTCATACCATATTGGTTCTTCATGGTTAAGCAGGAAATGGTTAAATGAATGTGAATGTATAGTGGTTCTGTAGCAGTAGCTGGGTACTTGTGGTGCAGGCACCATGTTTTCTGGTGCATTTGCAAGAATGTGTTATGAACCTTGCTTAAGAGACATACTCGTCCTTAACAGAGCCCCCTTCTAAGACATACGAACGTCGCCTAAGACTTTACTTTTGAGAGAATAGTTGCTTGATCTTTATTGAGTAATGAGTGCCCCTTCTATAGGCTACCATGTGCTATTTCAAAGTAAATAATATCCTAAGCTACATGATTTCAATTAACAAGGAAGGAGATCATTGATCAAAAGATTCTACTTAATGAAGGATTCTAGTGAATATAAAAATCTAATCCAATAAGGAAACAAAAAACACTGAATAAGTGATTGAAATGTGTAGGCCATCTATTGATGCATAGCATCCATATCAGAATGCTAGTTCGAGTTCTTGTCTAGGTACTTTAGGCTAGTTTCTCTTGCTCTTCAATGAGTCTTTCTTAGCTGCATTTACTACTATAGTCAACTGCGAGCAGTAGGTAAAGTGGTTGCAATTAAGAAAGAGTTTCGGACTTGAGGCAGCTAATTGTTGTAATAAGCACCTAAGTTTCATAACTTGACCATTATGCGGAAGCATCAAGATGAGCAATTAGTAGTAGCTTTCTCTATAATCCGTATACCTCTGATACGTTGCTGTTGTTAACTATTTCTGTCTGACGTGCAAAAATGATGCATTCTCTTATGTTTGTTGTTGTCGGATGTTAGGTACCAATTGCCACTTGCTTTGGTTGGGTTGCTATCATGTTTAGCAGTATGGGAGCTGTTCAGATTTTGTGACCAAAGATGGGTACTTGATGGCTATCCTGCCATTCGCCAAGCTCTAATCCGCACTGCTCAGTGTGGTGAGTTTTTCTTGCACTGTTCATGTGTATGTAACATGTTCGCATTGCTTTACCCCATCTAGAAACTGATGCATGCAAAAGAGGCTAGATTTGTTGGGACACCGTACTGTTGATGACACTTTCTGATTCAGTGGATATTGTTGTTCATGATTGGAAGCTGTGAATTTTAAGCCCATTTATTATGTACTTGTTGTTCTCACCTTTCCATAATACTCAGATGACCTTAAGAGTAGTATAATTTTTTCCGTTTGTCTGGCTAGCCTACCCTATCGAAGTTGAGATAGTGATTTTGGACAGGAGTAGCGTGCTTATGTTACCCAATGTTTTAGGACCTCCAAGAGCCTAGTAGAACCATGGACAATGTGGATGCTTTCTAGTATTATCCCTGTCTAAACTCCAGAGTGTCGTAGGGTACTGGAAGAACTTCACTGGAGTGATTTCTGTCTTATATTGGGGCTTTCCAACAGAAGCTCTTCTTTGGCCTCGGTTACGAATCCCATTTCTGAGGGGTTGGCCAGAATTTGCAGAGAAACCATAACATATTTTAGAAACATGCTCAAGTTAGCTATCCCAGCAATTAATTCTATCGCTAATCTGATGAATCTACTTATCCGGCTATACAGCACCTAGGCACCAATTTGTGGAAATAAAAAAGAGAGGGAAAAGGCTCTAAAAAGGTTGGTTATAGGTTATGCTTGTCAGAAGAATGGATCGACTCACATAATGAGGACCAGGGGCTTCTAACAAGTCAAATCATGTACAAGTTTTATTTACTCTGAGCTAATTGATTCCAATCTTTAATTTGACTGTTTGGGTTCAAGTTGGGAGAAGCAAAGTCTAATGTCATGAAGTCTGGAACTTGGGATGGTAACTGTCATGATTGTGGACATAGCTTAAATGGAAGTTAGTTATAATACCCAGAGCAGTATAAGCATGGTTATCGAGTGTCTGACGAGTTACAACTGAGATGAAGCTGTGTGATATATTCTTCATAGCAGCATATTTTGGGATTTTTTTTTGGGTACTGAAACAAATCAACTGTAAAATGACTTGATCCATTTCCTAGTTTACATCAAAAACACAAATCAACAACTGTCGTGAGGATGTCTCAGAGACTTCATGATTGTTATGTCCCAACCAATAGTAGTACTCATGAATTAGCATGACTTCTATAGGATAGATGTGTATTTTCTCATAGGACGACATCTTAGGCTACTTGCGATTGTTGCTTTTGTTGTTGTAGTTGTATGCCTACTTAGGTTGGACGGGACATGTTAACTTATTTACTTGAATATGTGGAGACCATGTGAAATATTACCCGTAACCAATAAGCAGAGGCACTAATACTCGAGTGTTATACTTTAGAGAATCGCATTACTTTTGCTTACTTG
This sequence comes from Kewa caespitosa, assembly GCA_900322205.1. Lineage (NCBI taxonomy): Eukaryota > Viridiplantae > Streptophyta > Magnoliopsida > Caryophyllales > Kewaceae > Kewa > Kewa caespitosa. Next base: position 45,119 of record ONZA01005105.1, read on the forward strand.
TCCAAAGCATTCTGCATTTATCACAACTATCCTCCTTTGTTCATCTTTGATGTACTAAATTACATTCTGATACTTACGACATTTGTTTTACTTCTTTGCAGCAGTGGCATTTATTTTGATCTATTCCAATGTTCAAATGGCCGTCTTCTGTTCCCTAGCGGTCAGTTATGCAGGTACATCTTTTAAAGTTTTACTCAAGGTGAACTATCTAGTAGTCTTTTCTTTTCGTTGAAAGTTGATCTTTCCAACATGGCCTTTCTTATACAGTTATGATTATACACGCATCATTTCGGAAGCTAACCCCGGCCAACCAACCATCGCGGGGGAGAGGGAGATGAAGATGTCAACAAAGGCTCCGTTGGTTACAGATCTTTGCTTTGTAAAGTTTGTGTACATGTGTAGAGTGTAGTGCTTCAGAGATTTGAAGCAAATTTTGACAAAAAAATGTACATTCTAAAAAACACAATTAAGACACGCTCGGTACAGGTTAAGCTATATATGTTGCCTCCATTGTTTTGTGAGCTTGATCAATTCTCTTTACTTTGACACCTTAAGAACAAAAAGCAGCTACTGGTGGCTGAGATCAAACAGCAAAAGTTGAGTGTAAAGAATGTTGCAAGGCCATTCCTTTTCTAACACGCTCCAGATGTCTTTTTGCATACATTCCTGAGATTTATTTATGTCCATAGATTTGGTTGCTCCATCTGTGTTTCTATGTTTTCCAAGTACTGAAGTCTGTTGATGCTTGTAGAAAATGCCCCTGTAACCGGCTCTTTGAATGATGTACTCTAGCTACAACCTGTTATGTATTCTCTGATCTCGAATTGGTGGTACGACTACTGCTTGATTGCCTTTGAGTTTTAGACTTGGACGATAGGAGTGGATAGGGTTATATATTAGAGCAGCTTTTTAATGCATTCAGCAAGTTGCGGAATTGAACTTGGATTATTCATCTATGATGAGCCTTGAACAGGCAATAAGATCCTACTTTGTGTTGGTTCTTCAATGAAATACTCTTGTTAACGCTTTGCGTCCGAGACACCATCTCTTTACTCCCTGTCTGATACCTTGTGTTTTTTTTGGTGTTCTTTCAAAATATGGTTTGGAGTTTCGGCAGCTACAATGAATCGTTACAGACTTCAGACTGAACTGGTGGGGGGGTAAGCAGGAACAATCATGATAGTTAGAGTCTTCTTTCATTTTGTCGAATGTAAGTAGGTACATTATGCAAGGTGTGAGATGCGCTGGACAATTCCCTTCAACAAGCTTCTTGCAACATATTCATATGCATGTGTAGTCAAGTGGACACCATCCCAGTGAACACGAGCGAAAGGGTTTTGGCAGACTGAAGCTCCTCTATTCCCACACATCCGAGCGAAGTTAAAATTGTACTCGTTGTCACCGCTTCCACAACACGTCGTCAATGTAGCATCTTTCTCGAAACCTGCAAGGCATGATCCCGAGAAAAAATTTGCTTGAGCACAAAGAAGCAACAGCAAATGGTTCAAGAACAAACACGTTTATATCATGGATACATGGGATAGACAGAATTATACTAACCGAGCACAGACGCAGCGCGAAGGATTTCTCTCAAAGAATAGAAGTAGTCTCCATAGATGATAATGACATGCACGTACTCTTGTTGAAGCTCTCTAACAGCCTGTCGTAGTTGATCATTCTGAAACTTTGCAAAATCATTCAAACCCTTTAGGCATTTGAGTTCGTCATACATGGCTGGATTATCTGTTTTGAAGCTCGCAAGATAAACTGGCATACAACCGATCGGGAAGTTCCCTGGCACCACCACTCGAACCGCACCAAGTTCTATTATTTCCTACAAATCGATATCCATAAAGTTCACTATGCTAACAAAATGCAGATATTTCATATTAAATCTTGGACTTTTGTTTTCTTAACTATGATGTACTCACTTTGACAGCTTCTTTTATTTCTTGAACCACCTCAGGCACCATCTTGTGCAGATCTTCCATGCTTTTCCTTTGCAAGAAAGCATAGTTAACATCATTACCTCCGATTTCTCCCATCACGAACAGTGCCTTTTGCAACTTCATCTTGCAATCTGAGACACAAGTGCAATATTAGATATAACACTTTACATAATAAGTGTGTTTTTTGAAGTTGCTATACATATGAAAAGTTATAAAGGATCCATGTCATGATTATGTATGTACAGTACCTGAAGGGCTAGAACAAATAGACTCCAAGTGAGATCTGAACCACTTCAGTTGCACGGACAGAGAACTGCTTGTTATTGGTGGTGGGATGTTTTTCGCCTCTAGGGTGACAACGTCGAGGGCAGTTGAACCCGCAACAGCGAAATTCACTCCATGGGTAAAGTTGCCATCTCTCTTCAAGTATGGATCTAGCAAGGGAAGCTCAAAGAACTTAGCTGCATCATATTCGAGAACAAACACGAAGTTAGCAACAACGAACAAGTGATCGCCATCGAACGCGAACAAACTAAAGAAATTTGTTTCATGCAAGGAAAAGAATCATGGGCAAAAAGAGCTCGCATTAACATTAATAGACAATAGCATAATTTCTAAAAAAAAAAAAGTACAAGGATTTACTATAAGCTAGACTATCATTAAATTCGACATTAAATATACTTTCAAGATTATAATTTCGTAATTATGACTAATACTATATGGTGCTCAAAGACTTGTTATAGTATTTGATCAAAGACTGAAGTTCAAGCAAGGGGATCAAATTTCATTTGAAGCGAGCTGAGCTAGTAGGAGTGTTAATTAATTTTCTCGCATGTTGCACTTGATCTGAAAATGGCCAACAAGGCAACAATGTCATTTATGTCCATGAAAACACACCCACAAACGCAAGATAAAAAAATAACTAGAAGCTTTACCAAAGTACTACTAAATATATGATTACATGTTACGGTACTTACCAACATAATCGACAATAAGAAGGCCATCCGAGCAACGACCCGTAGGACGATGAAAGAAAGTTTGGCCATAGGGCAGCCTTGCGAAGTTAGAGTGCGCTCCGATAGGGTTGTCACGTATCAGATTTCCGGTATCAGAAAGAGAGTCCCCGAACTGATATATCGATTCGACACCGAAGGGGTTGGCATGGATGTCTAGAGGGAGGAGTAGAGAGAAAACTAAGATGACTGCATTCATGCTATCGCGAGCCATGGTAACTATCTTACGTAACTTGGATATATGGACGTATATGGTGTTGCAATTCTTAGCTCAATTATATGGGTATTCATTAAAACAATAATGATAATAACAATAATACAAAATGTAGCAGACCATACGATATGGAGATTATTTCAAATGAGAAGATAGAGGATAAGTATTGGCTGGCAAATCATGGACAATGCTTGTCTTAGTCACTTGAACTTTTTCTTTGTTACTATTATTGTATTTTAGACTTTAAGAAAGTTATTGCGTCTTGGGTGACTCTTTGTTTGAAAGAGGGTGACTTTTAAAAGGAGCGATTTTGTACTAAAAGTTAGGAGTGTCTCCTAAAAATCACCTCTATAATATATAAAAGTCGTCTAATAAGTGCACTATGTATACCTAGTAATTTTGTGATGGATATTTGTTAGTAAATCGTCACTTTTGCAACAGAACATGAAGGCATTGGTAATCAATGATGTCATGGAGCAATTCTATAACAGACTCGTTGTAGTATATATGGAGTACAAGAAGCAACTTGTAAGATGTTGAAGACATGCGGCAAGTTTTCAGTTTATGTGACAACCAATAAGAAGTTTTATTAACTTAAAAGAAAAAAGAAAAGAAAAAAAATCAAAGAGTCGAGTACCTTCTTTTATTTATTTTTTTTGATGGGAAAGAGTTGAATACTTTAAAAGCACAGAACTTTATATTTAGTTTTGCAGAAACCATTATTCATGAGAAACATATTTTTCCAAAACTTAAAAGTATGATTTATAAAAGCATGTCATAATTCACTTTATTCATAAAATATATTCTTTTGTTAATAAGTTAGATTTCATGAAAATATATTATGTAATGGTTTATATTAATTTTTACATAAACAAATCGCTTGTTATATGTTTGAGGAAAAAGAAATATGAACTGTTTAAGTAAGATATAATAGAAACAGAAATT
>ONZA01005126.1:43602-64659 GCA_900322205.1 Kewa caespitosa
ACATAAATTAATGGTCAAAGTTTATGAACTTTGACCATATAAATAGTAAATGTAAACTTCTTTTTGGGACGGAGGGAGTAACAAAGAGCTTGACAAGATGTGGATCATATGGGAATACTAGTCTCTCATATATCCCCGTTGATGGGCTTAACTAATCATCTAAAGGTTAAGGCTTCTAGTATGATCATCAAGAGAAATCAAAGTAAGTACATTAGGTATATATATATACAACGATCGGTCAGTCAACCCATACTCATCATTAAAGGGTATCAATAGCTGATACAAGTCATCGAACAAGTACCTAATTGTTAACAGTGAAATTATAGTGTGTAGCGAAACCTATTAGCACTATGGCTACCAAGATAGACGTTAACAAGGAGAAATTAAACTCTTTGGACTCCAAACTCTCAATGGTCCAAAAATAGGCCAACTTCAGCTCTAAAGAGTTCAACGAACAAGACATAATCAATAGCAAATATGAGCCAAGAAAGAATATTGTAATATCCAAACATAAACATAAAATGACAAATATGGTATGTTTCTGTTGGGAAAATACAGATAAAATTGCGGAATTCTATTTCCCTCTTTGTGTGATTAAAATAGGCTTAATAATTTATGGAAAGATGAATATGAGGACACCAATATTTTACGTGGAAAACTCTCCAAGACGAAGGAAAAAACTACGAGACTTTTAGTCGAATAAACTTCCACTATAATATAGCTAGATTTCAAAATATCATCTTTAGCAAATAGTACAGGATATCTCTCAAATGAACTCACCCACTAAAGATGATTATGAGAAGTAATAATCTCACCAAAGATGGTGTAAAACTCAAAAACGAACTTAAATATATAAGATGATTCAAACTCCATCACTTTTATGTGGCTCTCTCTTTCTCACACTTTAAAGGTGAATATTACTCACTTGTGTTGTGGATGTTCTTAACAACTTCTAAATGATTTTGCCTTCTACAAGCAAGGTATTTATGGTTGAATGGAACACCCTTCAGAAACCTTAGCTTTCTCCGTTCAAAGTTTCATCTCATTTAATATGGAGAAACTTATGGAGAGGTAAATGAATGTTCACGTAACAAAGCTCAATGGTGCATTGAACACCACAAGTTTCACCGTTCATTCTTTTCCATTTTTCTTTATTATTATTAATATTATTTGTTACTTTATTATATTATTATGGCCCTACCAAATAGGAGGGACCCCCAACAATCTCCCCCTTCTCGATCATTTGGGAGGCATCACCACATCAGTTCTTCACAACAATCATTAAATTTCTTGGTCGGTATCACCTTGGTCATATGTCCGACCAATTTTCATCGGTGTGAACCTTGTCTAACTGCAACAGCTTTTCTTGTAACACATCACGTATCCAATGATATCGGATATCAATATACTTTGTCTGAGAGTGATACGTTGCATTTTTGGCTAAGTGTATGAAACCCTAATTATCGCACTTTAGGACATACCTCTCTTGTTCCTGGCCCAACTCACGGAATTTTTTTTTTTCATCCATAACATTTCCTTGGATGCTTCAGTAGCTGCGATGTACTCTGCCTTCATTGTGGAGAGTGCCACACACTTTTGAAGTTTCGACTGCCACGAGATAGCTCCCCCCTGCAAAAGCAATCACATAACCTGACGTCGACTTTCTCGAATCGGCATCTCCTGCCGTATATGCATCTGTTTAGCCCTCTAACACAGGCTTCCCTTCATCAAAGAACAAGCACCTCTTGGTTGTACCCCGGAGAGAACGAAATATTTATTTCACATTTCCCAATGTGGCTTCCCAGGATTGGACAAGAACCTGCTAACTGCACCAACTGCACAGGCAATATCAGGTCTGGTGCATACCATAGCGTACATGAGGCTGCCAACTGCATATGAATATGGGATCTTTCCCGTTTCTTCTTTCTCTGTGTCATTCCTCGGACTCTGCTTATTGCTTAGCTTGAAATGTCCGGCTAAAAGAATACTGACTGGTTTGGCCTTGTGCAAGTTGAATCTTTCAAGAACCTTCTCGATATAGCGTTCCTGAGATAACCACAATAACTTCTTGAATGATCTTGAGTGATCTTCATCCCAAGGATCTGCTTTGGTTGTCCCAAATATTTCATGGCAAATGACTTGCTTAGGGCATTCTTAAGAACTACAATTTTCTTCTTATCTTGCCCAACTATCAACATATTGTCAATGTAAAGCAAAAGTATAATGAAATCACCAGTATCATACCTCTTCATGAAGACACAATGGTCAGCGTGTGTCTTCTTGAAGTTATACTGACCCATGAAAGAGTCAAACTTCTTGTACCATTGCCTTGGTTCTTGCCTTAAACCATAGAGGTTCTTTTTCAGTCAACACACTAGGTGTTCTTTACCCGGCTCTTCAAACCCCTCGGGTTGTTCCATGTATATGTTCTCATTTATGTCTCCATGTAGGAATGCAGTTTTAATATCAAGCAGTTCCATCTCCAAGTTTACGCTGGCGGCTAGACCAGGAACTACTCGGATAGATGACATTTTTACAACCGGAGAGAATATCTCGTCAAAGTCAATACCTTTTTTCTGGTTGCACCATTTGACTACAATTCTCGCCTTGTATCTCGGCTTCAGGTTGCTTTCTCCGGCCTTGATCTTGTAAACCCATTTGTTTTTCAAGGCTCGTCTTCCCTTGGGTAACTTTACAAGATCATAAGTATGATTCTCAAGGATTGCATTTCCTCTTACATGGCTTTCTTCCATTCTTCCTTCTGGCAATCGTCATGGCCTCATCATAGCTTTGAGGCTCCCCCTCATCAGTGAGTGTCACGTATTCATTCGGGGAATATCTGGTGGAAGGTCTTCTTACCCTGGTTGATCTCCATAACTAGGTTGTTCAATAGGCTCACTAGACTCCATAGAATCATCATCATTAGTCTGTGTTGATGACTCCTCTATATCTTTTGTCAAGGGATCATCTTGATCATGCCTATCACCAGCTTTGTCATAATTGTTCTCGCCTATTTGTTCCCCTAACTCATTATATTCCATAAGGGATGACTCATCATCACGATAAATACTAACTCTAAGCTTATTTGTCTCCTTGGTATCTTCGATGGTCCGGTCCTCGAAGAACACAATGTCTCGGCTTCTAATGATCCTTTTCTTCACAGGATTCCATAGGTGATACCCAAACTCGTGTTGAGGTGAGCCAAGATCGATGCATTGCTTGGTCTTTGAATCAAGTTTCGTTCTTTCATCTTTAGGAATGTGGACGAATGCACGACAACCAAACACCCTGAGCTGGTCATATGAAATCGTTCTTCCCGTCCATACCTCCTCTGGGATATTTCCATCCAAAGGAATTGAGGAAGAGTGGTTGATAATATCAATGGTTGTCTTGACAACTTCTCCCCAGAGTGATTTAGCGAGTTTGGCATGAGACAGCATGCAGCGAACTCTTTCTTCGATCGTGATATTCATTCTCTCAGTTACACCATTCAATAGTGGTGTCTTTCGAGCCTAATACCATATGTGCAATAGGCTTCAAAGGGGCCACTATACTCTCCACCGTTATTTGCACGAACACTCTTGAGCCTTCGGCCAGTCTCTCGTTCCACCCTGGCATGGAAATCCTTGAACGCCTCGAGTACCTGATCTTTTATTTTCAATAAATACACCTAAACCTTTCTCGAGTGGTCATCAATAAAGGTATCAAAATATAATGCACCTCCAAGAGATTTCTTAATCATAGAACATACATCAATGTGCACCAAATCAAGAACATGATTTCTTCTACATGGCTGGGTAGGTCTGCTAAATGAAACTCTATGGTGTTTTCCAGCCAAACAATGAGTGCACGGTTCAAGTGTTTTACCTTTCACATCTAGAATAATTTCTTTCTTGGCCAGGATTTATAATTGCTTCCCAGCCATAACCTCTTGTGCTACAACTCCAAAGACGAATTATCATGGGTGATGTTTGCTTCTCCCTTGCATAATTTTACTTGAGTAAAATACAATGAGCCTTCCTTTTTGCCTCTGACAACAATCATGTCGTTTCTTGTGAGTTTCCATTTTCCGGCACCAAACTGGTTTGGATAACCGGCGTCTTTAGCTTCCCAGTAGACATCAGATTGAGGCGCATATCTGGAATATGTCTCACATCATTCAGCACGAGCTCACATCCCGTGTTCGTCATCAAGGTGATGTTGCCTATCCCCACAATATTTCTAATCATCTTGTTTTCCATCTTGACATTACCATAGTTGCCACTTTGGTAAGTTAAGAAGAATTCCCCGTGTAGGGTGACATGGAAAGAGGCACCTGAGTTAATGATCCATGTGCTATTATCTTCAGCTAGATTAAGATAATTGTCTTCCCCAAATAGAAAGACCTCATCAAAATCATCCTTTGTCACCAAGGCAGTTGTGCTGGTCTCTTTATCCTTCTTCTTCGTTAGTCGACTAAATGGGGCTTGACATTTCTAGCCTTTCGATCTCTCTTGAAATTTTGACATTCCGACCTCTTATGACCCGGCTTGCCACAATAGTAGCAAGTGACTTTTGGGTGCAATTTTGATCGCCCTCTAGACTTGTGACGACCTCTGGTTCTATCCCTCTTACTAGTTTCACTTCTCCCCCTGGTCTCTGCGACATTGGCCTTATATTGTGAGGAAATTCCATGTTTCTCTCTCATGGATTCTTCATTCATGAGACTGTCAGAGACGGTATCTGTGGTGAGTTTACGTTCTGGAGATGAGTTGCTAAGTGTGACCATGAGAGTATCCCAACTCTCTAGTAACGAACTACGCAGCAACAAGGCTTGTAGATCGTCATCTATCTTCATCTCGATCTTCCCAAGGTGATTTACAATCCCCTTGAAGGTGTTTAGATTCTCAATCATATTTTGACCATCCTTGTATTCTAACTTCACCAATTGTCTCACCAGGTGGGCCTTGTTACGAGGCGTCTTCTTTTGAATCATGGACTCCATTTTTGTCCATAATCCGTAGGCATTTGTATAGGTCGATACGTGCTCAAATAAACTCCTATCAATAAACTTGTGGATCATAGCCACCGCCTTTCTGTTTAAGTACTTCCATTCTTCATCGGTCTTTTCTGTCGGCTGCGTTTTGGTTGATCGGCACTTGGCAAAAATTTACAATATAGATGGTCCTCCATCATGGGCTTCGAATAGGAGAATTTTCCTCCGTCAGTATGAACATGTCACCATCGTGAGTGATGCTCGACTCCATGTAAATCACACAAGAATGTGTAAAGGCCCAGTAAACTTTGCTCTGATACCACTGTTGGGAAAATACATATAAAACTGCAGAATTCTATTTCCCTCTTTCTGTGATTAAAATAGGCTTAATAAATTTGCAGAAAAATAAATAGATGAGGAAACCAATATTTTACGTGGAAAACCCTCCAATACGAAGGGAAAAATCACGAGACTTTTAGTCCAGTAAAACTTCCACTATAATATAGCAGGATGACAAAATGTCATCTCTAGCAAATAGTAGATGATATCTCTCAAATGAACTCACCCACTAAAGATGATTATGAGAAGTAATAATCTCACCAAAGATGGTGGAACACTCAAAAATGAACTTGAATATATAAGATGATTCAAGCTCCCTCACTTTTATGTGGCTCTTTCTTTCTCACACTTTAAAGGTGGGTATTACTCACTTGTGTTGTGGATGTTCTTCACAACTTCTGAATGATTTTGCCTTCTACAAGCAAGGTATTTATAGGTGAATAAAAACACCCTTAAGTAACCTCAGCTTTCTTTGTTCAAAGCTTCATCTCATTTAATATGGAGAAACTTATGGAGAGGTAAATACGTGTTCACGTAACGAAGCTTAATGGTGCATTGAACACCACAAATTTCACCGTTCATTCTTTTTTGTTTTTCTTTATTATTATTAATATTATTTATTACTTTTATTATATCATTTATGGCCCTACCAAATAGAAAGGACCCCAACAGTTTTATGACAAAACAAGTGATGTTACATATCAAAACTCAAACATAGGTTTGTTGGTGCTAGTGACAACATGAGATCAAAGCACAGATCAACCTAAGCTACTCACGATATTGGTGCGTAGTACGATGAGATGAATATGATTACCCAAGAAACTCGATGTGTTATCTTATACATGCAATATCTCGTTAGCCATGTCTCAAAGATTAATAAACAAGAAAGTGACCGGCTTAGTTTACACCCTAGTTAAAAGGAGAACAAGAATAACATATATCAAAACTAGTCAATGTTAGAGTTGCTTCAAACTCAAGAAATGAGAAAGGGAAGAAGGAAATGAAAGAACAAAAGAAAAGATGGATATTGCTCTCAAAATTCTTTCCATGTTCTTATATGAGTGATCACAAAGTGAGTATTATATGTGAACATTCTGTTGTATTTATAGAGCTAGGAATGATTTACATTACACCCTCAATCCTAGCTGGCCAAGTTAGTTACAGCACTAACTGACTTAAGTTATTCAGTTACAACATAAGAAAGGAAAGAATTACAATTAGAGAATGAAACATCTACATCTCCAACACCCCCCCCTCAAGTTGGAGGGTGTGCATTGGACAGCCCAACTTGGACAAGACTTATTCGAAATGTTTCCCTATGAGAGGCTTAGTAAGGATGTCTTCTAGTTATTGTAAGGTAGGCACATGAGAGACTGAGATCAAACCCTCAAGAAGTTTTTCTTGTACAAAATGCCAGTCAAGGTCTATGTGTTTAGTCCTTTCGTGGAACACAGTATTCTTGGCTATGTGAATGGCAGCCTGGTTGTCACATTTTAGAGGAATAGGAGTGACATTAGGCACCTGAAACTCTTGTAGCAAACGAGAAATCCAACCAAGTTCTGCACATACTCTCATCATGGATCTGTATTCTGCTTCAGCAGAAGAAAGTGACGCAGTATTTTGCTTCTTGGATTTCCAGGATATAGGAGAACCACCAAGTAAGATGAAACATCCACTCATTGACTTCCTACTGTGTGGACAAGCAGCCCAATCAGCATCACAGTAAGCTTGTAAAGAGAAATCAATAACTGAATTCAACATGATGCCCATATGCATCTTCCCTTTCAAATACCTCAATGTATGGTTAGCAGCTGTAAGATGATCACTTGTAGGATTATGCATGAACTGACTTAAGTATTGAACTGAGAATGCTATATCAGGCCTAGTATGGGTCAAAAAAATTAGTTTTGCCACCAATCTTCTGTAGTAACCACAATCTTCCAAAGGTACTCCTTGATCAATTGTGACTTTGTTGCATAAGTCAAGAGGAGCCACCATAGAAGAAAAACTTTCACAATAAAATTCTTTCACCATGTCTTGAATGAACTTCCTCTGTGTCATCAATACACCCTCTGCAGTTTGCAAAAATTCTATTCCCAGAAAGTAGTGAAAAAATCCCAAATCTTTGATCTTAAATCTGTCATTCAGAAAAGCCTTCAAAGCTGAAATTTCTTCCAAATTGTCTCCTGTGACAAGAATATCATCTACATATACAGCTGCAATGACAATGAAGGTGGATATTTGCTTGATGAAAAGAGAGTAGTCATTCTTTGAAGTGAAGAAACCAATAGAAGTCAAAGCCTCTGTAAGTTTAGCATGCCATTGCCTAGAAGCTTGCTTAAGTTCATATAAGGACTTCTTTAATTTGTAAACTTGTCCTGGTTTAGCACCAGAATATCCACCAAGAATTTTCATGTACACTTCCTTATATAATTCCCCATGCAAGAAGGCATATTAACATCAAGTTGAAACAAAGGCCAGTGTTTCTTGACAGCAACAATCAAACCTCGAATAATTGTAATTTTAACAACAAGGGAAAGGTTTCTGTATTGTTAATACCTTTCTTTTGTGTATTACCTTGTATCACAAATCGAGCCTTGCATCTTTCTATTGAACCATCCGCATTCAACTTTATCTTGTACACCCATTTTCCACCAATTGGTTTCTTCCCTGCTGGTAGAAGAACTAAATACCAAGTGTCAATGTCATCAAGGGCTTGCAACTCTTTATTCATAGCAACTCTTCACTCTTCATAGCACACTGCTTCTTCATAGCAAGAAGGCTCCTTTATATCAAGAACAGTTAGAGCAAAACACTTGGATTCATCAGACAGAACATGTAAACAAACATGAGTAAGATTGGCATGCTGTGAAGTGAGAGTATGAGGGCAAGAACTTGTATCATCTAAATGTGCAGACAAACTGCAGACATAATCTTCAAGATGGGAAGGCCTGGTATGAGACCTGGCAGATCTTCTGATTGGCAAGGCAGTGTTTGTTGTGTTTGGTGGGTTTGGTTGTGTGTTTGTTGTGTTTGATGGGCGTGTTTGTTATGTGTTTGGATTTGTTTGATGTAAGACAGTAGGGGTAACAAAAGTAGGAGTAGAAGTGTCATAACAATGGAAATCATGGATAGGTTAGGGAGGAACATGTTGGTTATCATGAGGTATATTTTTGTAAGGGAAGATTTCTTCATAAAACTTCACATCTCTAAAAGTAAAAACCAGGTGTGTACTCAGATTCAAAAGCTTATAGGCCTTCTTTCCAAATGGATAACCTAGGAATACACAAGCAACTGCCATAGGTTTGAACTTATCTCTGCCTTTCTTACTTGTTGAGCATAACAAAGGCTGCCAAAAACTTTCAGATTATCATAAGAAGGAGCTTTTCCAAATAGAACCTCATAAGGTGTTTTCCCATGTAGGACTTCTGTTGAAAATCTGTTTATCAAGTGTGTTGCTGTTAAGACACATTCTCCCCCATACTTCATTGGCAAATTTGATTGGAAAAGTAATGCTATAGCAGTCTCAAGTAAGTGCTCGTGCTTGCGTTCCACTACACCATTTTGTTGAGGTGTATCTACACAACTGGTTTGATGTATGATCCCTTTTGAAGCAAAGAAAGCAGTGGTTGGGTTACTCAAACCCAACTCTAATGCATTATCTGGTCTAAAAATTCTAACTGGAACACCAAACTGAGTTTCTGTCATAACTGTGAAAGATTTTATTAGATCAAAAGCATTGCTCTTACATTTGAGTAAATGCGTCCAAGTACATTTGCTGGAATCATCAACTATTGTCAAGAAAGACCGATATCCATTATATGTGTGTACATCATAAGGTCCCCACAAATCTATGTGCACAAGCTCAAACACTCTGGTAGTTGAAATACTACTATGTGGAAAAGCCAGTCTATGTTGCCTAACTCTATGGAAAATATCACAAGGAGCAGATATACATTTGGCAATATCATCAGAAGGAGTAACAGGCAAAGTTCTAATCTTCTTGTAGGGCAAATGACCCATCCTTGCATGCCAAACATGACTCATAACATTGCATACGGCATAAAATTCTTCTTCAAAAACATGTGCTTCTCCTGCTCTCCCAATGTGCAAGACATACAAATTGCCTTGTTTCCTACCAAGGACTTGAGGTTCCTTCATTGCATGGTCATGTAATAAGCAATCTTCAGCATTGAAAAACACAGAACAAGAGAGCTATTTTGTAAGCTTTGAGATGGATAACAAGTTAAACTTGAATGCTGGCATATAAAGAACTTCCTGAAGACACAAGTGTGTGTTGATTCTTGCATCTCCAAACTCAGTTACTTGAACTACATCTCCATTGGGCAAAGTAACTCTGTGAGGTGACTTTAAAACCCTCACATTATGAAGCAAAGATTTATCATACACCATGTGATCACTAGCTCCAGTGTCTATGATCCATGTGCCTGTCAGTTCTTTATTGACACAATTAGCACAAAGACAATCACTATGAAAACTTGAGCAAGCTATTTTACCTACAAAATTGCACTCATGACCTTCATCCTCATCTGGACTTTCAGAATGCTGTGTGAGAAGAGACATCAGTTATTGCCGCATTTCATTAGTCATAGGAACAGATTGTGAAGAACTAATTCCATTGTACCCACTGAAACCAGTATTAGGCTCATTACTGGTTCGAAAGAACTCATTTGTACTATGAATATGAGCAACAACTTTCTTACCCTTCATCATATTTTGTTTCTTGAAACACCTATCTTTAATGTGACCAGTTTTCTTACAGAAATTGCAGATAAACTTCTTGCCATTGTATATAGCTTTTTGTTGATTGTAGTTCTGTCCATTGACTGCTGGTATTGTTGATACTGTTGTGGCATATTGTTTTGAGAAAAACCACCATTTCTACCATTGGCAAACCTCTGACCACCAGCCATTAAAGAAGCTAAATCACTTTTGAAAGAAGAAGTTGCCTGTTTTTCTTTTTGTTTCTCTTCTTGAAGGAGACAGTTATAGGCTTCAAAAATTGAAGGCAATGGATTCTCATCAAAAGATTGCCTCTAACCATTCCATACTCGCTATTCAATCCCATGAGAAACTGAAGTAACTTTTGATCCTCAAAGAGCTTCTTTAAAGAACCTACTGCACCACACGTACACAAAGGAAAAATATACATTCCACTCAATTCAAGCTTTCTTGATTCTTGTAATGTACCCAGTAATCGTATCTTCACCTTGTGAAATGATTTCTTTCTGTATAGAATACAACTGTGCCCCATTAGATTGACCAAATCTTTCTACTAAATCTTGCCATACTTCTGCTGTAGTTTCATTGTATAGAACACTATCACCAATGTCCTTATCTAACACATTCAATATCCAGGATATTATCATATCATTGCAACGTTTCCAAGGCAAGTATTCAGCAGTACTAGGCATAGGCTTACAAATAGTACCATCAATCACAGCAAGCTTATTCTTTGCAGATAAAGCTATCAACATTGCTCTATTCCATGAATGAAAACCAAAACCATTAAACACCTTAGAAATCAGCAACCTACCTGGGTGATCACCAGGATGTATATACAAACGATGATTATAATCAATTACACCAACTTCACCTCTATCGTACGCATTATTCCCAGCATTGCCTTCACCATCCATCTTGTAAAGAAAGATTGACTTTGTATCACCAAAAGAAGTAAGAAAACGATCTTTGCAAAAGACCAGATAAGAGTAGAAAACAAACTGAACAAAAAACTACTCAAAATTTGCAAAAAATTGACTCAGGTCAAGAACCTGATACCATGTTAGAGTTGCTTCAAGCTCAAGAAATGAGAAAGGGAAGAAGGAAATGAAAGAACAACAGAAGAGATGGATATTGCTCTCAGAATTCTTTCCCTTTTATTACATGAGTGATCACAAAGTGAGTTTTATGTGTGTACATTTGTTGTATTTATAGAGCTAGGAATGATTTACATTACACCCTCAATCCTAGCTGGCCAAGTTAGTTACAGCACTAACTACCTTAACTAATTCAGTTACAACATAAGAAAGGAAAGAGTTACAATCAGAGAATGAAACATCTACATCTTCAACAGTCAACTTATCAAGCAATGCGTATGATCATGATAGCTAGAGTGCCTCTAACTAAAGTGGCTTGACATATACATGCAAACTTGTGTTCCTATTGTAATAAGTGTTCCTCGACAAATATCAAAATTAACCTTGTTGTAAAACTAGTTTCTAACTAACTTTGTTGTAGTGATCAACATTAATAATTAGATCTTTTATCAATCTAGATCTTGGTGATCAAGTGTGTAGTGTATGAGTAATACTGCAAACATAAAACAAATTTTATTCCCATGCAAAGAATATCATATCCAGATGATCAACCTGTGTAGCGAACAATATAGTTGTAATTGTCTTGCTCTAATAATCTACCAGATGAGGATATTATTAAGCCCATCACATGTATTCTTGTAAGCCATATAAAAGCTACTTGCATATACTAAAGTAAAGTTATTCGTACCTCTACTGGCTACTTTGAAACGAGAAATTGTCCAACATAAAACTTAATGTATTTTAAGTGTAATAATTCTCACCTTTAGGTTACTTCTTATTTTGGACGGCAATGCTCATACCTGGTCTAGACTATAGTTAAACAAACCTTAATAGTAAAAAGTAGCTAATGCAGAAATATACATCCCGGATAAAGGCAATGAGGCCATCACTCAACAAAATTGTAGGCTCCCCAGTGTAAACTCGTGCATAGAATACGATCTCCGTACATATCATAGGCCGTGGAGACTTGGTGTTGGTTGTAAAGTGGCTTCTTTTTTTTTGTAGTACTAGGGTTTTGAGTAATGGTGCTGATAACGTGTTATAAACTATGTATAAAGCAGAAAGGAATTGTAGAGTGAAAGGGAGAATCAATCGCTTTATTCATATGAGGGGGCATATATATACAGGTGGGGTATTAGGGTTACATAATGGGCCCAATCCTAATACATATCATCTAATATTTTGTGCGCCTGGTAGAGTAATGTACATCCACAATAATATTTTATAACAGTTTGTGAGTTTTTTAAAGGAGTGGAGCGGAAGAAAATGGAGGGGACTAAATGCATTCAAATACACTATTCTCCTCTCTGCCCCTCCTTCATTAATGACACTCACATATATGGTACATTGTTCCCCTTCTTTTCCCCTGTTCAAACTCACAAACGATATTAACATTCTCCATTCCCCTTCTTTCCCTTCCCCTTCTCTCACTCCCTTCCCCTCCCCTGCTCAACTTCCATACTGGAGGGAATGCTTTAACTGTGTGACTTTTAGAGGGTGACTTAAAAGAGTGATTTCTGATGAATAAAATCATCATTACTTCTAGAATTTGGTTAATGTTGTGTTTGGAAACTTTAATTTGAAATCATGAATTTGAGATGAATTGTGCTTGATGACTAAGAAAATTAAGTTTGGATTTCATCTAAATCCATAGTCTCTCACAAAGCCACAAATTTGGAGGATTTCAAATCACACGCCCCACCATAGCATTAGAAAATTTTCTCTCTCCACTTATTTCTCTACATGCGTATGATTTCAAAACATCATCATAATAGACTTGAAGAACTTTTACTCTATTGAAATTTCAATTGTCTCAAGTTGCAGAACACACCTAGGTATTCTGATACTGATATCTAGCATCCCCTGATGCCTTAATCTGGGAAATGCCCTCATCTGGTGATTTTATTGTGAAAAGTGTTACACATGTAGTTCATCACATAAAAATCTGGTAAGGTTTCTGCAATTATTTTGGGTCTTTTCCTTATTCTTAGTAATGATGAACACCTAATGATATATCATATCCCTCAATTTGATAGAGAGTGTTTAGATGATAACTATATTTATGCCCGAAATGGTGAAATAACTTACATGTGGCAAGGTAGGACACACAAGGAAAAAAAAAAAAAAAGTGGATTTTAGACCGACATGATGTCGTTTGATTAATAGAGGGCATGGATAATCGATATTGATTATTGTAGGACTTGAATTACCTCACGAATCAAAGTCTTAACGTAGTTCTACATAAGGTATGTATTTGTAGGTACTTGGAGTCACTCAAGGTGAGTTTGATGTGGTGAGAGGCCTACTACCAATCAAATACTAACAACCAAGTGGCACATGTATATGAATCATTGGAAGAGTCCAATCAAATCAGCAAAGTATATCGAAGTCCTTGAAATATATATCTAAAATACCTACTGGAGCACAAAAAAGGCTGAAGAAAGATAAATTAATCGTCAACCAAAGAGCTCCCAAAAGCAACTAAGGTGAATGGATTGACCCAATTCTAGTTTACAAATACACATCGTAACACGCCACTATTTGCCATCACAATACCAATGTAGATACCTGCAACAATAATACATGCATAGAAGGTGCATGACATAATATTTGCGGAAGTAGATTCACAAACTTTCATAAGCACAAAAAAAGAAGGAAAACAAACTGTTGAATTATGGAGAGAGGTAAACTCTTGTGTTGTTCTATTATTCACACACTGAAGGATTTATATACAGTTTACATATTAGGGTTTAACTCTTGGCTCAGTTAACAGACTAAGCCCATAAATACAACTATATACATAAATAGCAAGGGCCAATACTCCCCCTTAAGTTGGAGATTGAAGATTCCGAACACCCAACTTACGAAGGAAGTAATCAAACTGGCGCTTCCCAAGAGCCTTCGTGAAAATATCTGCAAGCTAATTGGAGACAGTGCCAGAGACGACCTCATCGCGAATGAAGTGACAATCAAGCTCTATATGCTTCGTACGCTCATGAAACACTGGATTAGTGGCGATATACAATGCTACTTTGTTATCGCAAAACAACCGCATGGATGATGAATAAGACACACCCAAAGAGGCTAATAAGGCTTTAAGCCATTTGAGTTTGCACACAGTGATTGCCATTGCGCGATACTTGGCTTACGCCAAAGAGCAAGAGACTATATGCTGCTTCTTTGTCTTCTAGGAGATCGGTGAAGAATCCAACTTTACAAAGTAACCACTCAGAGAGCGTCTACTCAGCGGACAACAAGCCCTATCAAAGTCACAATATCCACGTAGACGAAGATCACAGTCGGAACGTAGGACAATCCCTTGGCCAGGCTTACCCTTGAGATGACGTACCACATGCAGAGCGGCCTCCCAATGCTCCACACGAGAGGCATGCATGAATTATAAAAGAGTGTGCATAGAGTATGAGAGATCTGGTCGTGTCATGAACTAGTAAATGAGACACCCAATGAGGCGTCGATATCTCTCCGTATCATGAAGCTAGTGCCCCATAGCTAGAGCAAGTTTGTGAGTAGTCTCGAGCTGAAAACTAGTCGGTTTTGCTCCCAGAACCCATATTCAGTCACAACATCCAGTGCATACTTATGGTGACATAGAAAGAAACCATCTGGACTTCGATCAACCTCAATACCCAAGAAATACTTCAAAACACCTAGATCCTTCATATGAAAACACTCACTCAAATATGACTTGAAACTAGACACAAGAGTAGGGTCATTTCCTACAAGTATCAAGTCATGAACGTACACAAAGACCGTCATTTCTTGGGAGCCACACCGAAATGAAAACAACGTGTACTCAGCATGAGACTGCGCAAACCCATAAGCTTTGAGCGCTATCGAGAGTTTTGCAAACCAATTTCTAGGAGCTTATCGTAACTCATACACGGACTTGCAAAGACGACAGACTTTTCCTTAGAGGAACCAAAGCCCTGAGGAAACCGCATGTACACCTCTTCATTAAGATCACCATGAAGAAACACATTGTGAACATCCATGTGGTGAACTTCCCAATTTCGAGCAGCAGCCACCGAAAGAAAAGTACGAACCGTCACCATTTTAGCTACTGGCGCAAATGTCTCATTATAGTCAACACCTTCCACTTGATCATTGCCAAAGACAACAAGTCGAGCTTTAAAATACTCTATAGTGCCATCGGAATTTAATTTGATTTTGTAGACCCATTTGCATCCAAGCGCTTTCTTCCCATGAGGAAGTGACTCGACGGTCCAAGTGTTGTTCTTCTCTAGCGCCTCAATTTCTTTGGGCATCACTTTACGCTAACGTGGATCACGCATCGCATCTTTGAACCGCTTAGGTTCAGTTTCAACTATAATGGCTGCAATAAAGTTATTGTGGTGCGGAGAAACTTAGTACAAGTGACATAATTAGCTATGGGAAAGGTCATACCTGAAGACTCTATTGGTGTTGACGAAGAAGCGGAAGGGGGTCTATACAACTCACAGTGTTAATGACAAAATCACGAAGCGAGACGACGGTTTCTTTGCTCGGTGACCACAACCCAACTTCGATGCTTGTGATTATGTGGACTGTATGGGTTGTGAAGTTGTGCCATTGCTACTCCCCTTCTCGACCGTATCAGATGCAGTAGGTAACTATGGGGTGTCTTGTCGAGTAGAGTCCACGGGAGCGTTGTGGTCATAGGACCCGAGCGGGTCAGTAATAGAGGAAAGTCCACCAGTTGGGTAGCAGCAGCTGGAGCAGTCTGCTGATCAGACCTGACCGAGTCAGCAGCTAAGGAAATTCCACCCGGTCAGGTAGCAAGAGCAAGACCACACTGGGAGTCAGACCTGATGGGGTAAGGAACGCGGTCAATTTCACCCGGGCGGGTGACAGTGGCAGTAATAGCCGTATCAACGGCCATGGGATGCTCATCTATATATAACGGAGTTGTATCTCTTGTTTGTTCGGTCACAGTGTTCGTAACAACAGCATAGGGGAACTCATCTTCGAAGAACTCGACATCACGTGACACTATCATTTTCTTATGGTCGAGATCATAAAGTTTCCAACCCTTCTCAGTGTAGGAGTAGTCTAGAAAGACACATCGCATGCTCCTCGCTGCAAATTTATCTTTATTCTGACCTTTATAGTGAGCATAGCAAAGGCACTCGAATGTTTTTATCGCACGATAAGATGGCAGATTACCAAAAAGAACCTCATATGGAGTCTTCCCTTCATTAAGCTTGGAGTGATGAGATAAGCCGTACCTAGGATACACTAACCCCAAAACATCAAAGAAAGATTAGCATGAAAATGCACTGCCCTAGCCACATTCAATATATGACGATGTTTTCGCTCCACACGACCGTTCTACAGCGGAGTACCGATACAAGAAGTCTGAAACAAGATGCCCTGTTGTGAAAAAAAAGGCTGTAATGGACGAAACTCCGTCCCATTATCACTGCGAACAATATGTACAGTAGCATGAATTTGTGTGCCATATCACAAAAATTGCGCATAAGAGAAGGAAACTCAGTCTTATCAGCCATCAAATACATCCACACAGCACGAGTAAAGTCATCCACAATAATCAAAAAAATAGTGCGCCCCACAAGTAGAAGCAATGCTATATGGTCCCCAAACATCTCAATGAATCAACGAAAAAGGTTCAATAGCTCTATTAAAACTCAACGAAAAACTGGTACGAGTTTGTTTGGCTCGAAGGGACACATCACATGACTTATTACCAAAATCCACCTTACTACTACGACTAACACACGGAAGTAACTTAATAGCTTCAAAGGAAGGATGCCTCATATGATCATGCCACAACTGCGAGGAATATATAGTCGTCATCCACCGAACTTGAGCTTGTGCCACACCCTGAAAGTAATAGACTCCATCCCGTTGTTCACCCACACCAATCAGGGTCTTCGAAGTGTGGTCCTGTATCACACATAGATTATGAGAGAATGTCACAATATAGCTAGTATCGTTAATGAGGCGAGCAACATAAATTAAATTGTAGTTTAAATGAGGCACAATCAACACATTCTGTATTGGGAAATCCCACAGACAACGGTTCAACATCAACCAAGTTAGTCAAATAAGAGCGTTTTCCTTATCATGTGATGTGACACTCCCGAATCGAGGAGCCACTTACCCGACAACTTGCCGGTATTACCAGTAGTTTTGTGCGTTTGAAGCATCTTGGTCAAGATGGCCCAATCGTCATTCGAGAGATATGGAAAGTGAGCGTGATCCCCCACATCAGTCGGAAGGCCCGTAGCGTTAGCCGCTATAGAAGGAAGCACGGTAGCATGTGCCGAGTTGAGTACCATGCCACAAATATTCAATCCGGTACTGTCCCCGGGATGAAGATAGTATGCGGAGGTCGAGTCAAGACTCTTCCTTTTCTTTCTTTCACCGCTAGGCATCGTTGCGAGTAGATGAAGAAGAAGAAAAAAAAACAGTAATTTTGGTCGTCGTTCGTCAGAGTTGGGTCGTGCCTTTGGTCATCGTTCGTCGGAGTCGGGTTGCCTTGGCTGGTCGATCATTGTTCGTCAGTCATCATGGGTCGGGTTCATTAGGCAGGTCATTCGTTTGATATTCGAGTCGTAATGTAGGGTTTATGTTTAGAGTTAAGCCATATGCTAAAGATTGGCTCTTGATACCATGTAGAATTATGGAGAGAGGTAAACTCTTGTGTTGTTCTATTATTCACACACTGGAGGCTATATACATAGTTTACACATTAGGGGTTTGACCCTTGGCTCAGTTAACAGACTAAGCCTATAAATACAACTACATACATAAATAGCAAGGCCCAATACAAACCCTACTTATGAAATAAAGTTGAATAACTAGGACGCCGAACCAATCTATGGATAAAAGGTGCATTAGATCATCTTTGCTGATAAAGAAATCATACTCTAAGCGAACAACATATTTGAGCATATAAATAGTGATATTGTATTTTCCATCAAAAATATTTACCAAGCCCTACAACTTCACACAGTTTGCAGGCAATGTCATTGGATCGATAGTATATGTTGGTTTCTCTTTTTTCCGATCCTATCGATGAAGCACTATTTGAGCTTTTCAATGAATGAATAGAGGGTACATCTTTTGCTTTACCTCCACTCCTACCTTTTACTCTTTTATCCGCTTCCGGGGAGTCCTATGTTATCAGTTTCAGGTAACATAATTAGATAGTCAAATGAGTAACACAAATAGGATTTCAACAATAATCAAGACCCATTGAGTATGTACATACTTCATCAATATGAAGACCAATCACATGTTTTAGCCATGAAAGGAATGATTTAACCGCTCGGCCAACAGTGAAAATTTCATCATTCATATTTGGAATCGGGAGCAATGCAGCGTTATCGAAAACCTTGTCAACGGTGACCTTGAGTGCATCCACCAACATATCTTGGTTATGATGCTTACTTATCTTCTAAAGTTTACCATGAGCCACAACTCGACATGGATCCTCTAAAAAGAGTCGGCATTTATTTCCTTCCTAGATATTATTAAAACAGAAAATAATAAGAGAAGTAACACAAAGATCATGTTATTGTGTGCTTCTCTTTTGTGTGTGCTTCTTTGTTTTGTGTATGTGTATATGTTTGTGTGTGTTTAAGTGTGTGTCTCCATTTTGTGTGTGTGTGTGTGTGTCTGTTTTGTGTATCATGGGGTCAGAGAATGATGCAGATGGTCGGGGAAGGGGGCAGGATATCGGGGAAGGGGGCGAGGGGTCGGGGAAGGGGAGGCAGGGGGTCATGATATTGACTAAGTTTCACATACATTAGGTTTACTGATCACATGACCCCTTTTAATTTTGTTAATTCCAAAAGTTTATAAGCTTCCCCCCGTATATATAACCCAAATGAACAAAATAGTATAAATGTGCATTTGGATGAAGAGAACTACAAGGAAGCTCATTCAATTATCAGCCAATCTACTATATATAAGCTGCATAGTATACATATTGTGCCATGTTACCAACAATCACATGTATATGTTGCACATGACAAATACCAGTTCCCCTTTTTCTTTTCCTTCTCACACCTTGCTCATTTCCCATCCATGACGGAGAACTCTCACCAGCGAACAACCTTCTCCGATCAACAACCACCTTTGTCCGGTGACTGCCTGAGATCTTTCCCGGTGATGACGTTGCATACATTAGGTGGCATCCGTCATCAAAGATCCATGCAAGTGACCCTCAGAAAAGTTATTTTCCGGCACTGAAGACCTCGCCAGAACCATGGCACCCCACTGGCGACCCATGCCGGAGCTACGCCGTCTCACCGAACGTCCATCGCTGAAGCTACATGACCTCACTATTAACCCTCACCGAAGCTACGTGAGCTCACATGTGATGCTCACCGAAGCTACCTTGACACTGACCCTCATTAATCACCAGTCTTCTACTACAACTAACCTCCATCTCCCCTGAGGTACTCATCGATTCTTAATCATCAGCGATATTCACATTTCCATAAATACAGCAATTACCCTTAACCAAACTATCAATCACCCTAACTGTAACAAACAATCACCTTCAACCAAACTATCAATCACTCTAATAGTTATAAACAATCACCCCCTGTTTCATTAAAAATCAATTACAAGTCCTCAACTATCCTCTTCAATCAACACTAGTCACCCCAACTCATGAATAAGCTGATAACAAAAATACTTCTTTACCATTAAAAAATCACCCAATACCATATAAAAATTAGTTTTCACATGCTAAAAGAAACGCCATTAACTAAAATAAAAATCACCCCTAACAATACAAAAAATTACCCCTAACTAAAATATAAATCACCCCTAACTTATATATAAATCACCCCTAACAATACAAAAAAATCACCTTTTTAGTTTTTATGAACCATCTTTAACCAACACATGAATCACCTCTAACCCAAACATAAATCACTGCATAAGAAAAGAAAAACCCTCACAACACTAAAATCATTCCAAATTAACACAAAATTGCCTTCATAGAGAGGTGGGCCTAGCGAGAGGGGTGACAGGAAAAGGGTGATGGAGCATTGTGGCAGTGAGGGAAGTAGAAGGGCGGTGGCGTTGGCTTGGAGGAAGGTGGCTCCGCATAGAGAAGAAAGATAAATGACAGTGAGAGAGAATGGAAAGAGAAGTGTATGGTAGTGACAGTGACGAGGAACGAGAGGTTGGTGATGGGGAAGGGAAGGGGCCGGCAACGGTGAATCGATGGTGAGAAGGGGATGGGCGGATAAGGGGAAGGACAGAGGGAGGGGAGGAGAAAGATTGGAGAAGGGGTGGGGGAGCATATATGTAAAAATTGTAGTTTGGAAAGGTGGGTGTATAGTATACAGTATGTGTAGGTGAGAATTATTATTCAATTATAACTTGAGTAGTACACAAACATCAAGTATTAAGGTGTTAAATGTTTCCCTTTTTTTTCTTCCGTGCGGGTTCTTCAACCCATATCCCCTCACTATGATCATCTCGTACTAATAACTTGTCTATGTTGTGTTCATCATCGATTGGTTTCATAGTAGGAAGTCCCAAAGGGAAAAGCAGTATCTCCTCAATATCATGATCGTCTCCAGTAATTTGTCTTTTCCCATGGAGGACCACAAACCACTTTTGATCGGTTGGGTTAAATACAGATTCCAAGGCTAACAATTAAAACATAGATAAACTATAGCCACAAATAGACCTTCCTCCAATTAGAAACTCTTAAACAAAGTTCAATAACAAAAACATGAATGAGTAGTGATATAAATATCTAAACATGATTTTGTAACCATAAATTAATAATAATAATAATAATGATGATGATGATGATGATGATGATAGTAGTAGTAATAATAATAATAATAATAATAATAATAATAATAATAATAATAATAATAATAATAATAA
>ONZA01005132.1:4829-19266 GCA_900322205.1 Kewa caespitosa
AGGCTTGATTTGTGCTTTCTATTTTACGAGCCCAAGTCCGCCCTAACTTTTAGGCCTGCAGACCTTGTTCCATGCCAAGAGAGGAATTCCTTGTGTATTGGCATTAGATTTCCAAAAAAATTTGTATATTTATTGTATCCAATTTCTTGTAGATTGTTTGAGGAATTTCGTTTGATTGCATGACATAAGAAAGCATAGCTTCTAGATTACTTTGAATAAGGACCATTTTTCTTGCATTTGACAACATGTTGTTTTTCCATGTTTGAGATTTGTCGGACGTACTTTTCAGAATATTTTCAAAAGTAACTTTATCAACTCTTCTTTCATTAAAGTGGAATCCTAAATATCTCCCTAATAAGGCTTTATGAGGGACATTGAATATAGTCGTAACAGCTTGTTTTGAGGAAGCCAGTACCTTGGCAAAAAACGTTATGGACGATTTGTGGTAGTTAATCAACTGGCTTGACTGGCAACAAAAACTATCCAGGATATTTTTAACTACAGAAGCTAACCTGCGGTTAGCCTTACAAAACAAAATACTATCATCTGCGAAAAAAAGGCTTGGAACAATTGGTGCTTTAGGTGCAATTTATAGTCCTACTCCACCTTTTTTGTCCAAAGAAAAATAAGATTAGGCGTTTAGCTAGCACTTCCCTACACATTATAAATAAGTAAGGAGATATAGAATCTCCTTGTCTAAATCCTCTAGTAGGCTTAAACAAATCGTACAGTTGTCCATTGATATTTAATGAATAGGAAACAGTAGTAACACATTTTGTAATCCAGTGAATCCACTGATTTGAAAACCCAAAAATTTTTATCACTTGGAATAGGAAGTCCCATTCGATTCTATCATATGCCTTTTCCATATCTAATTTAAGCGCCGTCTAGCCAGTCTAATTTTTGGATTGATAAAACATGTTATTAATTTCATGTATTAAAAGTAAATTATCTTGGACATTTTTTCCTGGTACAAAAGCATTTTGATAGGGACCCACCAAAGAGTTAAGAACCGGACGAAGTCTATTCACCAGAATTTTGGAGATTACTTTATAAAGATTTTTACTGAGACTAATAGGCCGATAATGATTAGGAGTTTTCGGATACTGTACTTTCGGTATCAATGTAATAATAGTACAATTAATTTATTTTAATAACTTTCTATTAGTAAAAAATTCACGAATAGCTTTAGTGACATCTTCTTGGACTATGTCCCAATATTTTTGAGAAAATATCGGTCCGTATCAATCCGGACCTGGAGCTTTATTCGGTTGAAGTAGGAAAACTGCTTGTTTAATTTCTTTATCTGAAATTGGAGGAGTTAGAATGGTACTTTGGTCATTCGTAACTAAAGGAGGGACTTCTGAGATATAAGTAGGTGTGACCTAAGAGGGGTCAGATTGGAACCTGTTTCTATAGCATTGCGAAAACTAGGATAAAATTTGATCCGATTCATCTATCCATACTCCGGCCGGATCTTTAATCCTATACAAATTTCTTTTATGCTTCCGAACCTTATTTCTAATATGGAAGAATTTAGTGTTTCTTTCGCCAGGGGTTAACCATTTTTTCCTTGCATAATTTTCCCATTATTTTTGATTAAAAATCATTAGTTTTTCTCTTTGTTTGATGAGACGATCTTGCCGTTGAACTAGTCGATGATCTAATGAATTAGAGAGAAGGGTGGTTTGAACAAATTATAGTTTTTCTAGGTTTTTATTCAATCGTGCATTCAGGTTACCATAACATAAATTGTGCCATGTTTTCAGACCGCACTTGAGATGTTTCAATTTTTTAGTTAGGGAGTACATAGCATATTCCTGGAAGGATGCTTTCCATCCCTTACGAATGATCTGGACTGATTCATCATTGTAAGTCCATCCGGGTTGAAATTTAAAGGGTCTTTGGGCAATCTGGTGCAAGTTCCTGGTGTGAAAGAGTAGTGGAGTGTGATCTGAACATGAAAATGAGCCTGGAGTCAGAAGTGAGTCTCGGTAAATAGAGATCAAGTCATTGTTGCAAAATGCCCTATCAAGTCGTTCGAAAATAAAATTTCCATTGATGTTTCTTCTCCAGGTGAAAGGGATTCCTGTGTATACAGAACATCAAAAGCATTCGTTGAAGTGGCAAATTGTTGTAAGACTTTTGTACGATTACCATGAGGTAACATACCGCCTTGTTTATCCCTTGTGTTTGAGGAGTTCATTGAAGTCACCTATCAGGAACCAAGGTAAATTCCAGGTTGAAGTTAAGTTTGTTGAATGATCCCAAAAAAGTTGGTTTTCAGATTGATGAGCGGGTCCGTAGATTCACGAGATAATACTTCCTTTTGAGTTCTGCCGATCTATTACTCTTAAGGACACAATTCTACTATCGCTATAAACTGATAAAACATCAATGGAGTATTTGTTGCATAGGGCCCGTATGCCTCTCGATTGTCCTGAAGGGTCCACTATATGGAAGTGATGGAACCCTAGAGAGGGCACAATGCGACATGAGTTATGGTGAGAAGTTTTAGTCTCAAGGGCAAAGACTATATCTGGCTTAAATTTTTGAGTTAAGAATTGTAGTTCTCCCTTTGGCAGTGGGTTTCTTGGCCCCATAAATATTCCAACTAATAATTTTCATAATTTAATGAATTTTGATAAATAGTACAACCAATAACTGTCAGAAGAAAATGTAATTAGAGGTAAAATCCTGTTGCTAAAAGGGATGGAAGAGTAAAAACATTTTTCGGCACTTAGAACATCATATTGAGTGACTTTAGAACCTATTCGATTAAGGGGATATACAAGTACCAAAATGAAGCTGTTAGGAAGAGATACGAACTTAGTTATACAAAATTGGAGATCACAATAAATTTTCCATTGGTTTTGGGTCCTAAGAATGCTCGAATCCTACCAAATGAGATTGCAACAAAATAAGGAGACCTGACAAAATAAAGTACAACATTATACTTTTGAAAACCCCTTAGATCACAAATGAAAATGAAGAATAGACCTGTCCTTCGTCTCATACTAAAGGGGTTCATTCTCATAAAAGACATAAATAGGTGGCACGTCCTTCTGTTAAATTATACCTGCATCCACGAACCTGAAAAAGAAGCATAAGATCTTCATTCAATGAGTATTTGGGTGGGAGAACCCAATATCTCGGTCATGGCAAGGTACGACGCTGCCAAAAAATGACAGGAATGCTAGAGGTGCAGAAATACTCATCATTCAGTGCCTTATGCATTATTGATATGATAAATTTCAGCAAAGTAGTTATTTCCATAAAAGTCACAAGTAGCACACATACAAAAGGGACGCAACCATGATAAGTACTACTAACCATACACAGATTAAAATGAACTCATGAGTTACAACCATATCCGAGAAGCAAAACCCTTATGTGTCTACACAAGACACAAACATACCTACAACCTACATTGAGAATGAGAATCTAGGTGAAATAACCTCCCATTCACAAACCAAGTCATCAAACAGCTTAGAGGGATGATAGTGGTTACGTAAACCGCCCCCGACTTCACCTTCCACGTGGTTCCTAATGCTGAATAGCCGTAAGGTAAATTATCAGGATGAGAGCAAACGTGAGGATGGATCCTGTAAATAATCAGATAAGAAGCCAAATTTAACGCTATCCCCAAAAAAGACAAATAAATGCAGTAGTCCAAAATAAGTTAAAATTAGGGATTGGACGAGGCAGTATCATTTGCATCCGAGAAGTTGCGTTTTTTGGTCGAATCATGGGACGGAGAAGCAGGATCAGGCTCTAGGACATCATTAAGAAGAGCAAAATGATTATCATCTTCAATTTCATCCTCATCCTCATAATCTTCGAGCAATAGAAATCTTCATCATTCATGTCATTATCCGTGTAGACATTGACAAGGGCTAGGTCAGAATGATCGGCTCTAATATCCCGCAAGGGGGTGCTAGTAGTTGGGAGACATTCTTTATCGGTATTGGACGGGTTATCACTTCTAGTAACGTCCACTATAACATTGTCATTATGGTCCGAGACTGTAGTCGGGTCATTAGCATTAAGAGTCTTAGGCGAGAGAACATGAGTAGGTTGAGGTGAAGGAACCTGGGCCTTATCCTTACCCGAATCATCAACCCCGCCCTGGCGTGATTTAAAATAATCCCAATTGGGTTGGCGATATAAGGTGGAGGAAGGTGTGAACTTCCTAGGTTTCCAATGAGGGGGGCTTGGTTTTGGATTGTTGATTTCGTGACAATCATAGGCCGAACTCTAATCCAATTATCATTATCTAGGAGGGTGTCATCATTTTCAAAATCACTTACATCAATTTCTTTTGCAAATTTCTTAGTAAAAATTTGGGCTGGCTTAACTTCACGCGAAGGACAAGCATCAATAATGTGATTCAAGTTACCACATAAAGCGCACGGGGTAAGAAACCCTTCATAGGAAAAACCATATTCACAGTCATTAATTTTGTAAGAGTCAGGCAAGGTTTGGTAACATCCATATTAATACACACTCTAGCAAATTTAGTCTTTCGGAAAAACTTAGAATTATCATCTAATCTTATAACCAAACCAACATGGCTAAGAAGACTAGAAAGAGACTCCATATTCAAACTTTGAAGCAGAAGAAAAAAAACCCTAACCCATTGGTCAACATGAGAAATTTTTTCCAGGTAGAAGTTGCTGAACTAAATTCAGACCTCTCATAAACCAAGGTCTATTATCCCACATAGTAAGTTTATCTTCCAAAGTAGCAAAATGAAACAAGATCCATTCGTTACCGAGGGGTTTAAAAGAAACCTCTCCTTTAAGATGTTTGCAATCATACTTAAGTCGACCAACTATACTTTTTAAGCTAATAGGGTCTCCCCAGATCTTACCTATGAGACATACTGCTTTGAGTTCAGCTAGGATAGCTGCAACACAAGGCGCGTGAGTATCATAGAGATGCTGGTTTGGGTTGGCATTAGGCGTGGAGTGGTGGTTAAGATCATGAGGATCTCCTAGACCAGAGGAGTCCCTAGTTGGAACATGCACTCCGCAATTACCACATTGGTATTCCAATTCTCGAGGGGAATGGAGATGCTAATCTTGATGAGCAAAACCACGTGTGACGTCTCTATATGATGGCTTTGATGGGGAGCCAAATTGACAACTCTTGCAAAGACGTCTTGTCCCCCCGGGATCAGTTGGGACGCACATATGTTACTGAGAATAGAAGAGGGTGGAAAAAGAGATGCATTTTCAAGGACTTTTGGAGGTGTTGAAGGGGCAAAGTTAGTGTTCATATTACTAAGGAAACAAAGGAGTAAC
Source organism: Kewa caespitosa (assembly GCA_900322205.1). Lineage (NCBI taxonomy): Eukaryota > Viridiplantae > Streptophyta > Magnoliopsida > Caryophyllales > Kewaceae > Kewa > Kewa caespitosa. The sequence goes on from ONZA01005132.1 coordinate 10,136, forward strand.
GTTTTGGTATAGGAAGCCGAGAGTAGGAGAAGGGGATGACAGCAAGACAAGATCAAGAAGTTAATGCTATGGAGAGAATTGAGGAAAAACGAGTGAGCGAAGCATATGTACGGGGAGGAGGGGGTATATATACAAGTCATACATAAAGGACGTTGCATTCAACCTAAGTAGCTAGGCTAATTGGCTCACAATTTTTCCTGAGCCCGAAATTGGTTAAATTTGAGCAAAATAATTTGGCACTAACCGTGGGGCACTTAGCCTAAAAATCCACTTAGAAAAATCCTTTCAAGAAACAACTCAAACGTGTCATTATGAATTCATCATCCCAGCCAAAGAAGGACGCTAGAAAGAAGGGCGAGAAGCCAATCCATGTTTCCCAACCGAAAGCCTCAAAACCTGTCCAAATGACTTTGCGGATGCCCTCTATGGCCTTAGCTAATAAGGAAACCCCAAGGTCAGTAGGATGTCCTATCTCTACTGGAACTCCTATCTTTGCAGTCTTCACAAAAGTTGCGAACGATGAGCGAACATAGGTCACTCACGAGAAACCTGGTGCTAAGGAAATGATGTCTTGCATTTCAGACATGCTCAAAGCTCAAAAGGCTCAAGAAGAAAACATTCTGAAACTTACTCAAGAAAATCAACAATGGAGGGTAGTTATGGAAAGCACTACTTTACCCTCAAAGCAACCTTTCAGGAGGGACACCAACCAGATCCTCCCTATGCTGATTCTGAGTACTCCTTCTGCTACCATGACGGTCAGACCCTTAGGACCTCAACAATTTCCATCACGGTTCAGCACGATATTCCCAACCAGGATCATCCAGACGCCTAGCAATCCTGAGTCCGAAGCTAGAACTTTCTTAGAAGCAACGCCATCCCTCAACATAATTACGACAATGACGTTGTTTTGCAAGAAGATGTATTTGTCAAATAGAGACTAAGGAATCCTCCTAATGTTTGTCTGAGCAGCGTCCCTCTAAGAAGCGTCCCATATTCCTACCCCCCGTCAGGTCATTTAATTAGTAATAATGACAAATATATTACCAGTGACGCTAACAATGAAGGAATGATAAATACAGTGGTGACATACATGAAGTGTTTGGAGGACATGATATGTAAGATTCAAGGAGCGCCACAACCCATCGAGCAGATCTCACCTACAATCAACGTGGAGACATCTTTTGTTGACGATATAACATCTATAGAACTACCAAACAGGTTCAAACTACAATCCATGTCGTCTGATGACGGGATGATCGACCCTTGAGAGCACTTCATTATCTACCAGCAGAGGATGATTGTTCTGGCAATAACTAGTCATCTAAACGAAGCTTGCCTCAGCAAAGGGTTCAACTCGACGTTATCAGGTTCTGCTCTCGAATGGTATTTGAATTTAGCTAAAGGTCTAATCTATAGTTTTGCAGATTTTGTAAACCTGTTCCAAACGCAATTTTCTATTAGTCGGAAAATGGAAAGAAGGTCTAGTGATTTGTACCGTGTTGTGCAGAAGAAAGGATAGTCTCTTAAGCATTTCCTTGACCGTCTGAAAAAGGAAATTATAGCAATTCCAAATTGCAATCCAGCTAAGGCAGTAGAAGCCGTTCGTCAAGGAATGGTAAGAGATTCTGACTTTTATGACGAGCTGACGAAGTTTCCTTGTAGTTGTTTTCAGGACGTTAGGAACAAAGCTCAACCTTTCATCCGACTAGAGGAAGACAAGGCCTTGAGACCTGAAACAAGGGACTACGATAGACCCAACATGAAAGTGATAACGTAGAAATCATATTGGAGTAGGTCCAATACATACTATAAGCCAGAAGGTAGACCAAGAACTCGCTACGTAAGTGAAATTAAGAGTGGCAACTTGGCAGAACCGTTAGAATGACTGGAAATTGATAAAAATAATTTCTATGTTGAAATTGCTGCTTTAGTTGATCGCTTAGATGATTTAGGGCCAAAGGTAAGATTGCCCAAAAAGTCTAACAAGCATGTAGGAAATAGAGACACGTCCAAGTGTTGCGAATTCCACGACGACAATGGACATTGGACTGCATTGCTCTAAGGAAAGAAGTAGCATACCTACTTAAGAATTGGTACCTCAAGAACATACTCAAACAAGATCTGAAAGATCAACCCACTGTAGATCTGCCTACAATGATCGTGAATTACATATTAGGCGGATCTACTTTGGTGCAGTACCCAACTCGTCAGCAAAAAGATTTGCCAAAGAAAATTCCAGGTTGAGGCCTGAACGACCAACACCACCTTGAAGACGGAACCAACCTATCACTTTCGACGAGTTAGATAGAGAACACATCAAAGAATATCACCATGACGGTCTGGTTATATTTCACTACAAATAGGATGTGCGATCATCCAGAGAACACTAGTCGACGGCGGCAGTTAAGTAAATCTCATTATGGTGAACACCCTGAAGCACATGGGGATAGAGGAAACTGACATCATCAAGAGCTCTATCATCCTTGTTGGATTTAGTGGGGAAACAAAACAAATCTCGGCCACATGTTCTTGCCAACGAATGCTTGTGGGGTAAACTCTTTTGAAAAATTTTCTGTAATAGACTGCTTGTCGTCCTACAATGTTTTTGCTTCGAAGGCCCTGGAGACATAACCTGGGTGTAGTACCATATACCTACCACCAATGCGTGAAATTCCCAAGGAGCTTAGGAGTCCAACTAGTTAGAGGAGACTCAAAAGCGGCTCAAGAATGCTACAAGCTCTCCCTCAAACCGTGCACAGGGTGGTAGGAGAAATAGCAATTTAAGCACCTACGGATTTAGAGCGTCCTCTGTGAAGAACCAAAGCAGAACGTAGAGGAAATCCTCTTGCATCCGGATGAACCAAAAAAGAAGCTACAAATAGGTGACGACGTACCTGACCACATCAAACCTGATTTGATACGCTTCCTGAAGGACAGAGTGAACTACTTCGCCTAGCACCATAGCAACATGACAGGGATCAACTCGAAAGTAATAACACACAAGCTAAACATTGAACCCAACTTCACCCAGAGAAACAGAAGAGAAGAAAGATCGCTCCTGAGAGAAACCAAGTAATAAACAAGGAAGTTGACAAGTTTCCTGAATGGTTAGCTAATGTTGTGGTTATCAAAAAGAAAAATGGAAAAATAGAGAGTGTGCGTGGACTAAACGGTCCTGAACAAAGCATGCCCAAAAGATCCTTTCTTGCTGCCACACATAGATGCCATGGTAGATGCAAATGCAGACCATGAGATCCAAACATTTCTGGACGCTCAGAGCGGGTTCAACGTGATTTAGATGTACGAACTAGACAGAGAAAACACAGCCTTTATGACAGAACGAGGAATATACTGCTACAATGCCATGCCATTCAGCCTCAGAAATGCAGGAGCAACCTATCAACGCCTCGTCAACATGATGTTCAAGGAGCAGTTGGGGGACACGATGGAACTCTACATCCACGATATGGTGATATAGTCCAAATCAGCAGAGGATCATGTGAACCATCTCACAGTTGCATTCGACATCCTGGAGGTATATAACATGAGACTCAATCCTAACAAGTGCACTTTTGGAGTGTCTTCAGGAAAATTCTTAGGATACATGGTCACCAAGAGAGGAATAGAAGCCTGTCCGGAGAAGATTAAAGCCATCTTGGAATTACAACCGCCAAAAACAGTGAAGGATACAATGCCTCACTGGATGGGTAGCTGCATTAACCAGATTCATCTCAAGGTCTTCAGAACGATGCAAACCTTTCTATGATGTCCGGAGGAAAAACAATAATTTTGAATGGACTGCTCAGCACGACGAAGCCTTCCAGGAATTAAAAAAATACCTGAGCACCCCACCACTCTTATCTACCCCTATATCAAGTGAAATTTTAAACGTTTATCTCTTTGTAACCGAAAACGCTCTAAGTGCAGTGTTAGTACGAGAAGGGGATGGACTACAACATCCCATCTATTATGTAAGTAAGAGCCTAGATGCTGAAACAAGGTATAGTCATTTAGAAAATCTTTTTTCAGCATTAGTAATGTCCTTTACAAAATTACGTCCTTTTTTTGAAGGGCACAATATACATGTTAGAACTAACTTTCCTATTAAGTCTGTTTTGAGAAAAACTTAGCTATCAGGAAGAATGGCAAAGTGGGATGTCCATATAAGCACGTACCAGATCACATAGTAGCCCAAGACTGCCTATAAGTCTAAAGACCTAGCAGAATTTGTGGCTGATTTCAGTTTAAAATTGGAAGCTGAAGCAATGGCAGAAGTTCAACACTTAACTAGAGAAAACATGCCTCGGATATGGACATTTTTCACATATGGAGCAACAATGTAAGAGGAACATGTATGGGCGTCGTCCTGAAACCACCACAGGGGGACATACCCCACGCCATAAGCTGCGAATTCAAGACGACCAACAATGAAGCAGAACATGAAGCATTGATCTTCGGACTCAACATGGCACTAGAACTGAAAGTCAAACATTTTGAGGTAAATTCTGACTCGCTATTAATAGTAAATCAAGTCAATGGATCTTACACAGCAAAAGACTCCAAGATGGTAGCATACCTCGAGAAGGTAAAAAAAATTGGTAAGTATGTTAGATGTATTCGAGTTAATGCAAGTTCCAAGAGACCTCAACACGCAAGCCGATGCGTTGGCGTCACTAGGACCAAACTTCAACCCGACCAACCTGAATTCAATACCAATACTCCACCTACTCTCCCCATCCTTTAAAAAAAGAAGGTAAAGGGATTACAATAGTTCGTAAATCTATATATGAGACTAACGTGCAGGAAACTGGCTGGACAAAACCTTATATAGAGTACCTCAAGAAGGAGAATACCCAAGACTCAGAAATGGAATCACGATCGTTCAGAATGAAAACTTCAAGGTTCATCCTGATAGACGATGTCCTCTTTAGATAGTCAGTAGTAGGTCCCTACCTCAGATGCCTGGAGAAAGACGAAGCCCAGGTAGTCTTATAAGAGCTACATGCATGACAATGTGGAAATCACGCCGCTGGACGAGTTCTATCAAACAAAGCACTCAAGAATGGGAGACTTCTGACCGACGATGAGAAAAACGCGATCGAATACGCCAAGAAATGTGATGCATGCCAGAGACACGCTCAAGAAAGCCATCAACCACTTGAACCACTACATTCAGTCCTAACTCCCTGGGCGTTCATGAAATGGGGAATGGATATTATAGGGAAACTACCACAAGCCTAAGGACAGAGTATAATCATGCTTGCAATGACTAAGTACTTCTCCAAATGGATTGAAGCAGAGGCATACAGTCACGTATGAGATAAAGAAGTTATTTCTTTCATAAAATGTAAAATTATATGCAGGTTTTGCATACCCTCTGTGATCATTTCTGACAATGGATCATAATTCATAAGCAACAAGACTAGGTCCTTCTGAGCTCAGTGGAACATAGAGGTAGACACTTTAGCACCTAGACATCCTTAATCCAATGGTCAAGCATAATCGAGCAACAAGATCATCATCAACAACCTGAAGAATAGACAGGTTGATAGACGGGGGGAGATAGGCTGACGAACTACCCCTAGTACTATGGGCAGATAGAACGGCAGCGAAGACCTCAACATGACAGACTCCATTCTCACTAGTCTTTGGATGTAAAGCAATAATACCTGCTGAAATATCAGTCCCTACTCAAAGGTATGGTTTACATTAGAAACTAACAAAACTGAACTCACAGCAAGTCTAGATACCATAGCGAACTCAGAGAGACAGCAAGCATAAGACTAGTAGCTTACCAACAAGCTGTAGCCAGAAGCTACAATAAGAACGTCAAAATCAGAACCTTCAAAGTTGGGAACATGGTCATGAGAAAAGCATTATAGAACACAAAGGAACCCGACGCATGAAAACTAGCTCCAACTTGGGAAGGACCCTATCTTATTAAATCAATCATAGGTATGGGAGCTTATAGATTGACGATCATAGATGGAAAATTAGTTCCAAGAAGTTGGAACGCCATAAACTTGAGAATTTATTTTGCTTATAAATTATTGTACCTCGATGCACTCATTCCAAGTAAGAATACAACGTAGATAAAACATGTACAAAGGTATAAATTCTAAATTTAATTACAATTACTATCTTATCAATCTTCACAATGATGATAATCGACTTCTGTCTTGCAGACTTGGTCGTTCACAAACAAACAACCAGACCAAGGGACAGGGGGACAAGGATGATACAAACCCAAGAAAGAATACAAACTCAAGCCAACACTAATCACCCTTGGGACCAAACTTACAGGTATATTACGCAATCAATTCTACAGTTTTAGCACTAACTTCAAGTTTTGCAAGAAAAAATTCAGACACACGAGACATTACTTAGAATGTCTACTAGAGTTGTAACATAACCTTAACTTCTAGGCTATACTAAAAATGCCTAATTCACACAAGTCAGCGCTCACAACAGAATGTCGGACAAGCTAAAACATGTCAACAAACCACAACAATCCAAGAAAAATACTTTGCACAAAAGTAGAGATAACCATTGATAAACCTTTGCCCTAGCAGACAAAGTAAGTCAGTTCCTAATAAACATACCAAAGTAAACCTTTGTCCTCGTGGACAAAGTCAAAAGTGCCTAAAGTAAACCTTTGTCCCCATAGACAAAGTTAAAGTACTTACATAACCAAAATAATTGTTTCAGGATGACACGCCATCCACAAAGTACCAGAAATACTAAGAAGCTAGTTAGCGGGATTATTATCAACAACCACAGAAGAAGCAAGAAGAATGGAAGCTAATGGAGCCTGATTCTCAGCAGGAAGGCTTGAATTGGTGACGTCCTGAGGTTGACTAGCTGAAGGAACATCCTCCTTTGCAACAATGGTAGCGATCATCTCATAAGTCACCTTAATCTCCTCAAGAGTTGGACGAAATTCACCTTCCCCAGCAGGCCACCTCTTATTGAGCAGCTCCCAGGTGCCACCGTAGTCCCACTGCTTGTACTTGTTCTGGGAAAATTTAGCCAAGGCCTCAAGACGACCAACTAAGACTCCATGAGATCCACAACCTCCTTCAGCTTTGTAATTTCCACACCCTTCTCAAATAGACTAACGTCTTTTTCCAGAATGATGGCATCCTTAACCCGAACCTTCTCTCCTGAAGCATCCAAACCTTCGTGAAGTTTTTGCTCTACAACATCTATGGCCGACCTAAGGGAAGCATTTTCACCCTCCAATACCTTAAACCCTTTTTGAAGTAACCAAACTAGCCTGCAAAGCCTACAAAAACAACACAACAACATAAGTAAAAGCATACTTCAAAATACCCCCTATTACACAAATACAACAAATACCTTCAACAGATGACCCGTAGCATCCTCCACAACCTCACCAACTTGACGAGTCTCATGGATGACTTCAGAACCTTCCATCAAAAAGGATTCTGGAGTCTTAGGAAGCTTGTTGGGTATCCGGGCGACGATGACCACGTTGTCAGACAACAATCTGAGATGCTTTGAAGACTAAGATTTGGGGACAAGTGCATTCTTGACAACAACCTTACTCTCACCAGTGTCAACCCCTTCAGTTTTGATGCTTTGAAGCTGATCAATATTCCTGATTGAAATACGAGTAGCCCTTGAAGCTGAACAAGGCAAATACATGAGGATTACAAGTTCAGAATGATCAGAAACAAAAACAAAGCAGTAACCCACTTACTGGTAGACATGGTTGCACTTTCAGAACAATGCTTTCAGAAATCCGCTTCAGCCTGGAACCAACTGGTTCAAAACCTTCAAACAAGTTTGAAAATGTCCTTTGCACTTTAGGAAATACGCTCTTTACCAGCCCCCCCCTTTGAATGTCTTAACGCTCAGCTCTGCAAAACAAGCAATGTAAGAAGAAACTTTTGAGATTTGCAACCAAAATGACAACCTCAAAATGATAAATGACCTTCAGTAAACCACTTCTCATGTATGAAGCTCCCATCTTGGCCTAAAGAATCTTTCTTGATAAACATGTACATGTCCATCCAAGAGCGATCATTCGTTTCACTCAACCAAAGAATCAGATGCTCTACCCCCTCCTTAATCCTAACTTGATACTTACAAGACCCACGTCCTCTCAACTGATAGATAGAAAACACATCCTCCAAAGCCAACTCCAAACCTTTCTTTTTATAGAGAAAATCCACACCAAGTAACAATCTTCATACCCTAGGCGATAACTGACTTGGTGCAATAGGAAACCTCTCAAAGAAATCTTGAATGATCTTAGGGAAAGGAAAGCGCAAACCCTTATCAAACAGATACGAGTACATGCTAAACCACCCAGTACAAATCCAATCAGCCCGTATTGGCTCTATTGGGATGATAACTTTGCAATTCGCAGGTAAAGCCCCACTACTACGAATAACATCTACATCAACAAAAGTAAAACCATTTTCTACAATACCCTTCTCCTACACCCCAGTCTCAACAGATTCAAATTCCTCAAGACGGTGGGTTCTAAATTTGCCCTTAGAACTACCAGAACTTTTTCTAGCACATGATTTCTTACCCATGATGAAATTAAAGGATCAAGAAGCACGAACGAGTGAAAGAAACAGAGAATACATGAAGGAAATCGCGTAGGAATATAGTACCCTTGCTTCACCAAAGAGAGAAAGAAAAGCTTAAGAAAAGTTTTGAAATTTGAAAGAGAAGTTTGGGAGGTTCTCTTGCAGCTTTTATAGAGAGGTTATAGGCAATAATGGTCTGACTTAATAGTTGGTAGTTGCACGACGCACGATGCATTAAAGAAGTTTTTTAGTTATTTTAATTGAGAAACTGGGGGACGATTGTTGGTGCTGGAATTTTTAGAATGACAAGCTAAAGAAAGTTAAAGAAAGATGGAATCCTTTGTATTCATCTAATTCATCTAATAATAGAATTACCTTCTAAGGAGGTCTGTTTGACATCCAAAAATTGCTGAGCAACAGTCGGACAAGTGGTCCCCCACAACCGTCCCCAAAGGGAAGGACCGTTTCCCTTTGGGGATAGGAATATCATGATCGGGATAGCGGACCCAAAGCTATGGAACTTGGGGGTGGGTCTTTTGTCGAAGTGGAATGGGCCTTACTTTT
>ONZA01005135.1:20922-34241 GCA_900322205.1 Kewa caespitosa
TTGACTAGGCAGTGACCTGAAGAAGCTAACAAAATAGTAAGGGGAGCTTCAATGGATGTTGTTATTTGTCAAACATCTGAGAATGAGCATAACAGAAAGATTGAAGTTTGGTGGAGAAAGTGTGTCTATTTGAGGATAGAAGAGACTGGACTGGGTCTTGGTCTTGCATTGATTGAAAAAAATATGTTAAAGCAATATAAAAAGAGTTAGGTAAAATATAAAAAGAGTTAGGTAAAGTTTGATTTTTTTGTAGAATTTTTAATGTAGAATTGTATGTCACAATCCTAGGTTCTTTAATCTGTAAAAGTAGACCTACATGTCACCAATGTTTTTGTTTAATCTGACTCCAATAATGGTCTTCCTGTTAACCACTTAAATATGTAACCAGTATATTCAGCATATGAACTTCCCCTTTTCTTTCACCAGGCAGCTAGCAAGGAGCCCAGGACTGAGGTTTCTGCAAGCTTCTATTACCCAGATTATCAGCATGTTGGAATACGGTGAGTTCATGAATTTGTTGTTGTTAATTTACAGTAGATAATTGGTATATTTTCTGCATGGTAATCTTCATTGCCTGGTAGTTCAGATCTTCTTAATCTCTTTACTCTTTAGATCCTTACTAGAATAGTCACGATGTAAAAGAGGCAATTCTGGACTATTACAGGGAGCAATATGCAACTGCTCTACAGCCTTCTTATTCAAGGATGATGTTTGGAACAGACTTGCGATTTCGATGAAGACATATTTTGTTTAGTGTGAAGTGACTATCAATAGCGAGGTGTTAGTCACCTAATGATAAAAAGGATTTTCTGCGACCTGTTGACCAAACTAACATCATCAACTAGCTATGCAAACTAACTGATAGCAACTGAATTGCTTCCGTTGTCTGCTTCTGAAGAATTTTACAGGAAAGAAGAACAGACCCCCAAAAAAGCATAGTCAACTAAGACCAATCATTACTAGGTGCCCCTTTCAAGTATCTGAATACGTGCATTGCTGCTTACCTGCGAGGCTTCTAGAGATCTTACCGAAAACGATTAGATGTTGAAATGGACTAATCAGGGTTGGATACAATGCCGAACTGGTGACGAGTCTGTTTCCTGGCAGCAGCTAATGCAATAGTACTTGAACTTGGCTAGAGCTGGAAACTGTTGTCCTCTAATACCTGCATTCCCTTTCAATGCCTGGATTTTTCACCGAAGTACCTAGCCTGACCTAGGTCTTCATAGTGAGAGCCACATAACGCCCTTAGTAGTCACCATCAGTAAACAAGAAATCATCAAGATGTACCAGAACATGCATGAACATACTATCAAGAAGTGTAGCAAACAAGGATTAACAGTGCTGTGACTCTGTAGACCCTTGTCCTAGTAAAATCTTTGGAGTTTATGTTCCATTTCCTAGAAGCTCATTTGAGATCATGAAGCCCACCTCTTTAAGCTTGCACCCCCAGGTAGCAGCAGCTTTTTCCCTTGTGCCTGTGAAGAATAGTTTTCCCACATCGAAAGAACTGGAAATTAGATTAGCATGCAAGTCTAACGGGCCATTCTACCTAACATCAATTGGTTTAAGAAGTCCAAACAACAAGGATCAATCAATCACTAAACTCAACAGGAAAAAATTTGAAGCACTGACTTAGTATTCAAATTTGAGGTTCTAGCATGTCAGGTCACATTTTTGGCCCTCATTTTCCAGTACTTCCAAAGATTTGGGACTTTCTTCTTCTCAAATTTGCTCCAATGATGCAGTTAACTTGGCAGCAATATTATTGTCCTTGATTGTGATCGGAAAAGCAGTTGGGTTGAGCTATCTTATTGTACTGCAAAAGACTTGGGAAGTACTTGAACCACTGAACAACATACTTGAATTCATATTCAAGATGCCGAACTGGTTGAACTATTACAATGAACTTAACGACAACACACAAGATCTTTCGGACAAGATGAGTACATTGAACACCAAAGCTCAAGACATAAGAACAGAAGCCTCGGCTGATGAACACCGAACTGGCAAGCAACGGAAAAGAGAGGTCAGCAATTGGTTGGAAAATGTTCGTAGCATGAACATCAAAGTAGAAGTCATATTGCAACAAGGGAACCGAGATACGAACTTTTTCTTCAAGTTCCTATATCGTGCCTATTTGGGAAGCCGTGTCAACAAAGAAGATTCAACAAGTGCAAGAGCTGCTGGAATTAGGATCTTCTCTACAGGGCATCCCACTATTATCGAGCTTAGAACCTCGGGTGAAATTTGTAGCACGGAGGTTAATAGGTGGGTCAACTCTTGCTCATGTTGATCGTATCTTGGCTTTGGTGAGGACATATGAGGTGTCGCGTATTGGAGTTCAAGGAGATGAAGGAACAGGAAAGACTGAAATCATGAAGCACGTATACAATGAGCTCGTGGACGACGAGAATGTCTATTATGCCCACATAAAGGATAGCAGTAACATCACTGTCTATGATATTCAAAGTGCGATAGCAAGGGATTTAAAGTTAGAACTACCAGAAGATGAGATGAGAAGGCAAGCGTTCTTAATTTGTGCATTAAAGAAACAAGGGAGATTTGTTTTGATATTAGATGGCTTAGAAAAGAGTTTTATTGAGGAAGAAATTGGTGTCCCTGTTCATCCAAATGGGGGTAAACTAATCATTACGACAAGATTTCCAAATGAGTGCCGAAGGATGGGTTGTGATAGAAATACAACTATTACACTCCAAGCACTTGCAGACTGCGATGCTGACGAGTTATTTAGGAGCAGTTTGCATCTGGAACAATATAGCTCTGTAGAAATGGAAGACACTGCACGTCGTATTATTCATCAATGTCAGAATATTCCTGGAACAATCTTGCAAGTAGCTGATGAGCTGAGAGGAGAAGATGATCTCAATGTGTGGAGCCACACTTTGAATGAACTGTTATAGGGTTTGCTGTAGAAACGTTATGCAGCAAATATGTGTGCAGGAGCTTTTCCCAGCACTTAGCGTAGTGCAGCAATGCATATTCATCGTTTTCAGGTGGACATCACCTCATTTTCATTATTGTTTAGCGAAATTCAGTTTGTCTTTGCATGTTATGTTTTGAGTTTTTAATTTTACGTGAATATTTGAATTAACGAGAGGATGCAAGCGAACTTTTGTCTTTGGTTTTTTCCATTGCATTTGTTAAAACCACAGAGTTAGCAAGCAGGGGAGGGTAAGCACGGCAAGGTCATAGAGGGGGCGATCAGGTCTTTGAGAACGTGAGCAAACGTCGAACCTTCCCAAATCTGAAAACCTTTGAAACCCAAAGAAATGGGTAGGGTTTTTATTTCCGCCAAAAATAGAGAACTGACTGATTCATATCAGAATGTAGAAACAACTTTCTGAATTTTCTTATTCTGACAGTCACAGAAGGGCTATCAACGATACGGTATGATTGTTGTGTCAAAGTATGTGGCTTACGAGGATTGACAGAAAGCTTATATGATGGAAGAGAAGCAAGAAAATCAGCAAAAGGTAATCGCAAGGAAGTACACAAGAGATTCATCCAAGTCGGTTCAGCGACTAGAAAAGGCTGGAGTCATATGTCACGTCGTTTGAAACCCCAGTAACAATGATCCAAGAGCATGTGCAGATTAGATTGCAAGCAAAATAAGTACCGAAGTGAGCACATACACTAGAAGATGGAGTAACTTAGAGCCTGAGACTCGGGCATAGGACGTAAATCAGTGCGTAAGATAAGAGTTACTTAGATTCATAAGTAGCATCTGACCTGCGACTATAGCGTCGTTCGGTAGAGTGACTTAGATTTATAAGTGGCACCGGACCTCCAACTATAGCCTTGTTGGGATGTCACTAGTTAGACTTAGCACTACCTATCAGCATTAGCGGTTAAAGTTTAGCAAGTGTTATGTAAATGAGCACGTAACTGTTTACTTTTCGAATCATGTCAAATGGTTTGTCAGCTCTAGCATGACTGAAGGCGAAAGGTAAATTAATGTGTCTGGACATAGAACAAGATATACACACAGGAGTCGTCTATCCAAATTAAAGAGCAACGCCAGGAATCTGCTTCAATTTAGACAAGGAGGCATGTCCCAGTCTGTGATGCCAGAGATTCAACATTGTTTGTTTTCACATTACCACACATGTGACACATCAGAGGCCATAGTTTCATCCAACTCTGTAGAACAAGACATTAAACTATTTGAACCGAAAAAATTGAGAACTCATAAGTGGAAATTAGTTCTAGTATGGTGGTGCAAATGCTAAAGCATAATTCCAGCTCTTAACCAAACTCAAATGGTGCGAAATCTGTAGCTAACAGGCCACCAATGTCGATTGTCATTACATAATACATACAATAAACACGTATGAAATGACGAGAAATTCACGAAATGGAAAACGAACGCAGGAAGAAGGGAGGGAACTGGGGAAACTCCAAGGTCAAAGTGACAGGAAATCGCCCCAATTTCTTTTGAGCTTGTTGATGTGGTGTTGATCATCAGGACGAAGTTGGTGTGGTAGCCACACCTGAACCACCCATTTATTCGGGTAGGGGTAAAAAAAAATAGGAATCTTTTCAGAATAATAACGAGCATCCTCAGGGAACTCCTCTTGGAAGTGTCGCTTCTGGAAATCGTCACTCAAATTAAAGGAAGTAACACTCGATGGAGAAACATCACCAATCAGGCCTTCCCAGCATGGACAACCAAGAATGAACACAACAGTCGGAGAAGGATGGAGGAGTGGGCCCTTGTATAGGCTAACCAACTTTGGTATATAAACCAAACGTAATCGCCTTAAACTGGGGAGATCGAGGATGGAAGGGTTGGCAGCATCCATGTCACATCCGAATATTACCTCCATATTCTCACAATGTTCGACTTTAATCTCTTCCAGATTTGGAAAGAGGGGCTGCTGTGGCCACTTGGCTGTAAATAATTCCTTCATTCCATTGCAGTACCTAATTTCTAAACTTCTGAGAGAAGTGCAGAGGAGTTGGCCCCTATAAAGGCTGCCCAACTTGGGTAGACCCCACACATCTAATTTCCTTAAATTAGGGAGAGCAAGAATAGGTGTGTTTGTACCTTTGATATCTTCTTCCTTTTGGGTTGATGTGCAACTTGTACCCGTTGATTCAAATATCTCCTCCAACTCCTCACAGTTCCCAACACGCACAGTTTCCAGATTCGGGAGCAGAGGCTGGTGCTGCAACAACTTGAATGGGAACACCACCTTTAATTTCGGACAACCAATGACGTCTAACTCCTTGAGAAGGGAAAAGGTAGCAGCCGCTCGTGGGCATGGTTGTGCTGATGGAGAAGTCTCTGTTCCATGCCCTGTTTTTATTATCCCTTGTAGAGCTGGTAAATCCCTCAAATTCAACTTCTCAAGGGTCCCAAGTTGAGGAGAGATAGACAAGTCTTCCTTTGCTGCCCAGAAAACGTACTCCAATCCATAGCAATACTCTATTTCCAAAGTCTTCAAGTCAGTTGCACCATCCAGGGAGGGAACAACATCTCCCATACATCCACCCTGTGCCATACAACATTCATAGAACCCTAGATGATGGATCGTGTGTGGAAGTAGAGGAGCGGGATCCTCCTTTCCAAATTCTAATCTATTTATAATCACATTCTTATTTTCATCATCATCAGAAAGCATAGCATCCAAATCGACTTGCCCACCAATCATAAAGTGGTAGTGATGTAGAGTACAGAATCTCCATGCCTCAATTAATTTATTGAAGTAAACCAAATCAGATATTTCCCAGAAGCAAAATGTAAGCTTCTCCAAACACAATAATGATTCCATCCCCCTGGGAGCTTCTTCAATGTCAAAACAACCTCTGAGGTTCAACACCCTCAGTTTTGTAAGCTTTGCTAGTGGGGGCACATAGGTTAGCCTCGCACATTGTACAAGTAAGAGTCCCCTCAGATTTTCCAGATCTGAAACACTGTCTGGCAGACTTGCGATATCTGTGTGTGATAAATCAAGAATTGTGAGGGCCCTCATATGTTGAAAGAAAGAGTTGGGGATTTCCCCCAAAGGATTGTAGCGGAGCATCAACACCGAGAGCTTTGGGCATCTAGGTGACGTGTCATTTGGGATCTCCTGTATGTCATTCTCTCGCAATGACACCTTGAGAAGGTCTTCTGTCCAGTGCTCTTCGACTGGTAGTTCTTTTAGCCGCAATCCGGCTTTAACGATGAATCGAGGACGATCCTTTGTGATGAAGACTGCCATTTCCCTAACCAGATCATGCATTCTCACACACTTGTCTCCACCAAAATCAATAGTCGACTCTAGTAAGCATGCATTTTCCAGTTTGTTTAGAATAGTTTGGCCCTTGTTCAATTGCTCCGTCCTGCTCCCCGCATCCTCCAACAACCCCTCCATCATCCAACAATCAATCAGTTCTTTTCTTTCTATGTCACTGTCCTCAGGATACAACGCGCAGCTTAAGAAACAGTGTTTGTGGGTATCGTCGTTCAGGCGATCATAACTAAATTTCAATTGTGAGAGCACATCATTGTCCATATCATATTGCCTTCTGTTCGGGTTTCTGAGCTCATCTAAAGCGTTTTGCCACTCTTGCATATCACAAACCCCTCTCATACTCCCAGCAACGACGATGATTGCAAGTGGCAAACAGCCGCACTCATCGGCAACCGAGTGTGCTATGTCTTGCACTTCTGCAGCGAGTGCGTCGTAGGTAAGAAGCATATTGACAAACAACTGCCAAGATTCATCTCTTGCTAGGGGTTTTACTTGGATGACAAAATCACCGCACCCCATTCTTCGGCATACATCCAACTTGCGAGTACTCAGAATAACCTTGGTACTACTCTCACCTAGGGGCATACCAATTCTCTCTACCGAGAAGGCTTC
The DNA here is from genome assembly GCA_900322205.1 of Kewa caespitosa. Taxonomy (NCBI): domain Eukaryota; kingdom Viridiplantae; phylum Streptophyta; class Magnoliopsida; order Caryophyllales; family Kewaceae; genus Kewa; species Kewa caespitosa. The sequence goes on from ONZA01005135.1 coordinate 27,798, forward strand.
CCACATGTCATCTAGGATGACCACTGTTTTCCCGATCTTGCTTAATCTATCGTACAACATAGCTGCTCTTCTATGCTCGTCTTCCTCCTCTGAAAGATCCATACCAACTGCTTTAGCAACTGCAACCTGCAATTTTCTTATGCTGCTATTATTTGACACGGTTACCCAATAAACATGCCCCCAGATGTTAGGTTCTTTCAAGAGCTGATCATGGATTCGCTTCAATAGTGTAGTTTTTCCCACACCCCCCATGCCGTGAACACCAAACATAAAGTGACGAGGATCTTTTATCCACCCAACAATCTTCTCAAAATTGTGTTCAAACATTTCCCCAGATGGCTTTTGTTTTGCAACAACAAGAGGCAATCTGGTGCTATCATGATCATGCAGAACAAGTCCTTGCGGAAACCCACCTTGCTGAATTAATTCTTGCACTTCTTTAGTGATTCTGTCAATGCGACCGATGAGCTGTGAGTTAAACCCCATGTCTTTGCTTTCGCTTTCAATGGTTTGAACATCACTACTCGTCGCTTCTACTCTTGTTAGCCAGTGCTGGACCTCTGTTTTTGGTTTCTTCCCAGGCTGTATTTTCGCATTCTTGAGTTGGTCACGGATATCAGATGCTCGAGCACAAAGAAAATCCATCTTATCTATGAGTGTTGTCATTTTCTCATCCCCCGATGAGTTGCCAGGTAGCAAATTGCCCAACCACTTCATGGCACCTGATCATAAAGAGATATTTAGGGTCTTAGCGAGGGCATGTACTGCTACTTCTCCACATAGGAGGATCGTTTCACATGAAAAAGGAAAAACCACTATCATGTCTGTAAGAGTTTCTTCAAACATAAATAACTTAGAACATGATGATGTCACTGATGCTTAAAAGTACCAACTTACATAGATGTTTTTATGTTTTATTCAAAGGGAGTGCACTACTGAGATCTTATACTGATCAAACTACGGATGTTCCTCTTCACTTCAAGTAGCAGTACTTTTTGACACCATTGAACAATGGAAAAGTCAAAGTCATCATGAAGACAAGAGCAAAAAGTTACTAACCAGAACAAGTTTAATGTGGGACTAATAATTGTATCTACGTATAACTCCTCTACTTGTTAGTTGTCACCGGATTTTACTCATCATGATTGGTCGCTTTTGAAAAGTTTGCTAGAGAGTGTATACGTTAACTGAATACTGATGATGAATGCAATACATTTGAAGAAGACGGGAGTGAGATGTCGAAAATCAATAAGTTCATTTAGTTTCAATTTCCTATCTGTATCCACCATGTTATGTCTTTAAGTTCTCTTGTTTGGGATAAAATAGTTTACTTGCTTCTCTTTGGGTGTTTGCAGTGTATTCCTGGGTGAGAAACAAAATCTTTAGCTTAAGTCTCAAAATAGTTTCTTAGGATTAGCTTGACATATAAGATCCCTTGAGACATGGACCCATCCTCGTGCTTTCTATCTAAATCAGTTGCCTAACCTGTCCATCAACACCCTAATCAGGTTCCTAAGGTTCACATTATCCAGTAACACACATCTCTAGGGATTTTCAACACAGCAACAAAAACAGGTCAGAATTTACTTATATCTCAAGATAGTAAACAGAGCATGCTTTAGACGAATCCTTTTAGACATTGATTCTTATGCATTTTCTACTCAAAACTTACCCTTTTTCAAGCCTACTTTCTTGTATGTGGAGATCGAAAGCTGAATCAAGAGCGCAGCTGGTAGGCTTGTTCTTTTCTCGTCCTATCCGTTGCAACCAAACAATCACAAAAAGAATCTGGGATAATTAATATTATCATCTAAACCATGCACGTGATTTGAGATAGGATGCAATAAAAACTGGTAAACTTAGATCGAGACGAATAGTATACCTACTCCTTAACAGATGGCTCTTTATGCTTCCTGTGAATTCCCTAATCAGGATCTTCCAACGAAAGTAGAAACTAACCAGCTAAAACGATATCTAACTGAATCACAAGCTCTCTTTTTCGCCGATGAACATAACATGCGAGTGCGTAAAATCTGAACATGGACACAAAACATGAAGTAGTTAGTTCTCCATCCTAGAAGAAAACTGAAGATGATAATTAATACAAGTAATTGAAAAGGTACATTTCTGAAGAGCCTGCATTTGGAAGAGAAGTTGAGCTCTTACTGTCTTCAAGGCAGTAAAATGAGTAGCTGCAAATAGTTTACTATCCTGCAAAGTAAACACAGAAGTCAAAAAGGAAAAGAAAAATAAAAAGACAAGTTAGGAAGAAAAAGTATCTTCTTTACTCCCACTTCTACTATTTCACCATTCGGTTTCATCTTGTCTTTTTAAACCAGTCAAAAGAGGCATGGTCAACGATAAACTGTGAAAAAGTAAGAAAGAAAGGGAAAGGAAATGGGTTAGGTGAACTATGATGTCAAATTGTATGTCAGATTCTCAACTTTCTCAACTTTAAACCGTATCAGTACTTTTAGCTATCCATCTTTTCTTTAATCTGACTTACAATACTGTTCTTGTAAATCACTTAATTTTGGTGTTACCAATCTTTTCTTTTTTTGATAGGAAAAATAAAATTATTGTTAAGCAAAGTGGAAAGGCATCGGTAGACAAGGACTCATCGTAGCCCCCAAGATTTACAAGTCACGCTAGTGACGCTGAAATAACAGCAAGAGGATAGTCCCTAAAAGCCCCTCCGGACTTTGCCCAAAGGGACGCTAGGAACACTACCCTACCTCAAATATAATCAACTAGGTGAAAACCCTTATCAAAAACCCTCGCATTGCGCTTCAACCACAAGCACCAAAAAATAACTAGCACTGCACAACGCCAAAGAATCTTCATATCTTTATCTCTCCCTAACCCAACATATCTCGTGTTCAAGAAGTGTAAAACCGATGAAGGGGCTACCCAAGTCTCACCACGCACTGCAAAAAGTCTGCTCCAAAGAGCCACTGCCATGTCACAATGTAAAAATAAATGTGACCCATCTTCGGAGCTTTTTCTTCTTCCAATAAAGGTGTTACCAATCTTTTCATCTAAGAACTTCCCCCTTTTTTTCACCAGGCAGAAGTTAGCAAGCGGTGAGGTTTTCCTCAGGCTTGTATCACCCAAATTGGCACATTATTCGGCATATGACAAACTTCAATTCCTGGTATTTTATATGTTCCTGATCTATATAGTTCTTCAAAATAGAGTTGATCTCTTAAGATTCCAGGAAGAAAGCAGATGCTTCCATGCTAAGACAGTAATGTCGAAAGAAAGGGTGATTCTAAACGATTAAAAGGAGAAATGTGCTACGCTCTTATAGCCTTCTTATTCCAGAATCCCTACTTAAAGCAGAGTAGAAGTGTAGAACCACGTTCTTAGTTAATTGATCTAGAAAGTAGACACTAAAATTAATTAAACTCTGTTTGGTCCAGGATTATGTTTGGACTTTGGAGCAGACTTGCAGTGTGAAGGAAAGCATCACTTTGTTTCCTGTGAAGTGACATTGACAATCAATACCGACGCGAGGTGTTAGTATGAAAAGGATTTGCTGCAATGTGTTGAGCAAACTAACATAATCAACAAATATGCAAACTAACTCTTTCTACTTTCTGCTTCAGGAGAAGATTTTCCCACCAATTTCAGTTTTACAAGAACAGACCTCAAAAGAACATAGTCAATTAAGACTGGTCTTTACAAAAGATTGCCCCTTTCAAGTATGTGAATACTTTCAGGAACCGATTGGATGCTCAAATGGTCTTGTGAGGGTAAGACATAGTGTCCAACAGGTGACGAGGCTATTTCCTAGCAACACCTAATATATTAGCTAAGACCAGTCTTTACTAGTTGCCCCCTTTTTTACTTTTTAGGTATCTAAATACATGCATTCCTGCCTACCAGTAGCTCTTACAGAAAACAATAAGATGCTGAAATGGCCTAGTGAGGGGTAGATATAATGCCCAACTGCTGAGAAAGCTATTTCCTGGCAGCAGCTACTGCAATAGTACCTGAATTTGGCTAGAGCTGAAAATTCTGATCCTTATAAGATAAAACAGCAACGTCTTAGGTTTACCAATGTTCGGCCTGGGTATCGCAAAGCCAACGGAGTACCTAGCCTGACCTAGGTCTAGACAGTAAGAGCCATGTAACGCCGTTAGTAATCATCATCAGTAATAACAAATCATCAAGATATACCAGAAGATGCATGAACGTTCTATTAAGAAGTCTAGCAGACGAGGAACAACGGTGCTCTGAATTTGTAGACCCTTGTCCCAGTAAAATTCAGTGAGTTTATGTTCCATTTCCTAAAAGCTTAATGGAAACCAGAAAGCCCACCTCTTAAAGCTTGCACCCCTAGGTAGCAGCAGCATTTTCACTGTCAGGATTACCCTTGTGTCTGTGAACAAATTAGTTGTCCCACATCAAAAGAACTGGAGACATTAGTTAACGGTTAGAGTTAGCACTAGCGATCAGAATTAGCGGTTATAGTTTAGCAAGTGCTATGCAAATGAGCACCTAACTGTTTACTTTTCGAATCCAAGTTAAATGGTTTGTCAGCTCTAGTATCACTGAAGGCGAAAGGTATTAAAGTGTCTGGTCATAGAACAAGATATACAAACAGGAGGAGTCTTATCCAAATTAAGAGCAATGCCAAGAATATGCATTAATTTAGACAAGGGGGCAAGTCCCAGTCAGTGATGCCAGAGATTGACCATACATCCAACTCTGTAGAACAAGATATTAAACTCCTACAGACATAATTCTTATCACACAAACACATCAGCTATAACCACAGAACAACTAAGCAGTTTAGGATCAAGATCACTCACAGGAATATTCAGGGGTAGTAAAACACATTTATCTCTTCACCAATCCAGTTCAGAGCTTTTGCATGACAGCTCTAAAGCACTGAATCGTACAGAAATTGGGATAATGCTTACAAAACAACCATTATTCTTAGCCAACTTAAGGATTGATAAGAGATTCTATTACAAGTCAGACACATATAACACTTCCAACAAATTCAAACCATTCTCCAAATTCACACTACCAACATAAGATATTTCATACTTAAGTCGCAGGATGCAAGCATTTGGGTTAATGAATGGATTCGAACACTGGAGTCATACAATCAGTAGCTCCTGTGTCCAAAATCCATCCATTCTAGGCATAAGTAGAACAAGAACACGTGATCGTACCTGCTAGATTTGCATCATACCATGAGAGTTAGATCATTTCAGCATCTAATGTGTCCAACTGTTGACAAGGCTATCACCTAGCAGAAAGTAATGCAATGCACTAGTAGCTGAGCTAGGCTAGAGCTGGAAATTCTGTTTGTGGACTTTTCACAAGAGCAAACAGTAAAAGCATCAGTAGTATCTTTACTGTTAATAAGAATAGAGAATCCACATTCTAAGCATCTAATGGACACACACACACCCAACAACAAAAAAAAATAAATGAAAGGGAAAAAAGTATCTGAAAATCATTGGTTTCAGATGGTTTCTATAACTATTTGAACCAAAAATTGAGAACTCACAGTAATAGCAAATTGGTTACCAATCAAATGGTAGAAACAAGTGGGAATTAGTTGTAGTTGGTGGTGCGAATGCACTTGAACAAAGCACAATTCCAGCTCTTAACCAAACGCGACTGGTGCGAATTCTGTAGCAAACAAGCCACCAATGTCGATTGTCATTACATAATACATACAATCAATGCGCATACAATTATGAGAAATTCACGAGAAACGAATACAGCAAGAAGGGAGGGAGTGGTGGGGAAGGTCAAAGAAGATCAGGGTGACAAGACGTGATCTCATTTTCTTTTGAGCTTGTTGCTGGGAACCACTCTTGAGCCACCCATTCATTATCCCCACTATAAAGAAAATAAAAGCTTTGACAAAAATAACGAGCTTCCTCAGGGTGCTTTTCTTGGAACTGTTGCTTCTGGGAGTCGTCACTCAAGTCAAAGGAAGTAAAACTTGATGGAGAAACAACACCAGTCAGGCCTTCCCAGCATGGACAATCATATATGAACACAACAGTGGGAGAAGAATGGAGGAGTGGGCCCTTGTATATGCTGACCAACTTTGGTAGTCCCCACAAAACTAATCTCCTTAAACTGGAGAGACTGAGGATGGGAGGGTTGGCAGCATCCATGTCACATCCGAACATCACCTCCATATTCTCACAACCTCTGACTTCAATCTCTTCCAGATTCGGAAAGAGGGTCTGCTGCTGCTGCTGTGGCCACTTGACCATAAACAATTCCTTCATTCCATTGCATAACCCAATTTCTAATCTCCTGAGAGAAGTGCAGAGGAGTTGGCCCCTATAAAGGCTGCCCAACTTGGGTAGACCCCACACATCTAATTCCCTCAAATTAGGGAGAGCAAGAATAGGTGTGTTTGTACCTGTACCTTTGATATCTTCTTCCTTTTGGGTTGAAGTGCAA
>ONZA01005135.1:37753-48184 GCA_900322205.1 Kewa caespitosa
TTGACTAGGCAGTGACCTGAAGAAGCTAACAAAATAGTAAGGGGAGCTTCAATGGATGTTGTTATTTGTCAAACATCTGGTAAACTTAGATCGAGACGAATAGTATACCTACTCCTTAACAGATGGCCCTTTATGCTTCCTGTGACTTCAAGTTTGCATGAAAAGTAGAGCTCTGATGTCTTCGAGACATGAACTAGAAGCTGAAAATTTGTATAAAACAAAGGCTATCAAAGAGTAGGGGGAGCGTCTATGTTGTTGTCATTTGCCAAAAATCTGAGAATTAGCATGACATAAAGAGAATGAGTGTGTCTTTATAGTGGAGGATGGGATTGGGGAGTGGACTGTCTGGGGCAGGTCTTGGTCATTAAGAAATTGTAAAAGAGAAAGAAAGAAAGAGAAAGGAAATGGGTTAGGTGTAGCATGATGGTTTTTATAATTTTTAATGTCAAGTTGTATGTCAGATTCTCAACTTTCTACACTTTAAAGCTGTATCAGTAGCCCTTTCAGCTGCCCATCTTTTCTTTAATCTAACTTACAGTTATTGCTTCAAATCAGGTTGATATGACTCGAATTTACCCGATTCGATCCGATTTTACTCGCCTCGAACCGTCTCGCCGAGTAACTTGACTCGAATCCGATTCGACTCATTGGCAAATAGGGCATGCTAGGGTTGAGGAAATTCAACTCGTGATTCGACTCAATTCGACTCGTTTGTTTGGCTTGACTCGACCCGGCTCTCGTGCCAACTCGACTCAATCCGACTAAAAGAAAATCTATCAACAACAACCAAAATCGAATCATGACCTTGTGTAGTTTTGGGGATTCTCAGAACAAAATCCATGCTAAGCTCTTGCCAAGGGGAGTGCAGAAGTGGTAAAGGAGTGTACAAACCAGTGTTTTGTTTCCTAGCTTTGCTAAGCTGACATGTGCGATACTAGGAAAGAGTTCTAGCAACATCTCTCCTTAAAGTAGGCTAGAAGAAACGGTTTGCTACAAGAATGGTGGTCTTATCTCTTCCTTAATGTCCAGCTAAACCACCATCGTGGAGTTCCCAAACCAAAAAGTCACAAAGAGAGATATTGGCGATACACAACTTAGATCCACGAAACATGTAACCTTCTAAGATGAAGTAGTCAACATAGTCCAAGTGATTATCATTCACAACTTCATTATAAATCTCAGCAAAATCACAACATGAGGTATAGGAATCTTTCATCTTATCAAACCCTACAACACTAGTAGATTGTTTGTGCAAAAGAAGTTCTATCCTACTTAAGGCATCCGCAACTACATTCTCAACCCTAGAATGATGTTTGAGGACAAAAGTGTAGTCTTGTAAGAATTCAACCCACTTAGCAAGTTTCTCTTTGAGTTTCTTTTGGTTATTAATGAACTTAAGTGCACTATGATCACTCCAAAGCACAAATTCTTTTGGTAGAAGGTAGTATCTCCAATGCTCTAAACTCTGCACTTCAGCATAGAACTCTTTCTCATAGGTAGAGTACTTGTCTTGCCTAGAGGCATTAAGTTTCTCATTAAACAATGCTATTGGGTGACCCTCTTGACTTAATAAACCTCCAATTCCAACCCTAGAAGCATCACAAGTAACTTCAAAGACCTTGTTAAATCTGGGTGAGATAAAACCAGGGGATTTGGTCATCTTTTTCTTGATCAATTCAAAGGCTTCCTTGTTTGGATTAATAAGTAGCATCTGACCTCCAAGTATAGCCTTGTTTGGATGTCACTAGTTAGAGTTAGCACTAGCGATCAGCATTAGAGGTTAAAGTTTAGCAAGTGTTCGTAAATGAGCATGTAACTGTGTACTTTTCGAATCAACTCAAAATGGTTAGTCAGCTCGAGTATCACTGAAGGCGAAAGGCAAGTGTTTGGTCATAGGACAAGATATACAATAAGAGGAGTCTTGTCAAAATTTAGAGCAATGCCAAGAATATGCTTTAATTTAGACAATGATAGGTCCCAGTCTGTGATGCCAGAGATTAACCATTGTTCGTTTTCACATTACTACACATCAGAGGCCATAGCTTCATCCAACTCTGTAGAACAAGAATTGAACTCCTACAGATACAATTCTTACCACACAAACACATCAGCTATAACCACATAACAATTAACAACTAAGCAGTCTAGGATCAAGATCACTCACTGAAATATCTAGGGGTAGTAAAATACTTGTATCTCTTAGCAGAAGTTGAATAATATGTATACGGCGACCAAAAAATAAAATAAAAATAATTACCATTTTTCGTTCCTACTTTCTCTAATGTGGACATCTGAAGCTGAATCAAGAGCGCAGCTGGTAGGATTGTTGTTTCCTTTTTTTTTTTTTTTTTGTCTTAGCCTCTGCAAGCAAAAGATCACAGAAACAAGCAATTAGTCTCAGATGACTAATATCATCATCTAAAACATGCACCAGATTTGAGATGCGATGCACAAAGATAGACTCATAATGAGTTGAATTATATACCCCTTAACAGAAGCCCTATATGCTTCTCCTGTAAATTTCCGCAAACAGGAACTTCCAGTAAGACAGCTAACAAAAAATGTAGCAGGTAGTCCTCCAATAAAAAGTGAAGATGAAAATACAAGTAAATGAAAACGAACAGTATGATCAGTTGGATACCTTTCTGAAGTACCTGCATTTGGAACAAAAGTAGAGATTTTTACTGTCTTCAAGGCAGTAACTTGAGAAGCTCAGATAGATAATATAAATACAAAAGGAAATGTAAAAGGACAAGTAGGAAGAAAAGGTATCTTCTTTACTCCCACATCACTTATTTCACTATTCAGTTTGGCCTTCTTTTAAGAACCAGTCAACCAGTCAAAATAGGTGTGCTCAAAGAATTTTCCAAGAAAAAAGAAGGAAATCTGATGAAAGCCTAAAACCTTCTTCTCACCACAAAAGAGAACAAAGAGAGAGAAACCTGTTTCTCTAATTCTTTCACAGGCAGCAGCTAGCTAGGGCTAAGATTTCTTCAAGCTTGTATTACCCAGATTTTCATCATGCTTGAATATGGTGAGTTGATGGTTTTTGTTTTTGTCAATTTACAGTAGATAATCGGTATATTATTCTGCATGGTAATCTTCATTGCCTGGTAGTTCAGATGTTCTTAATCAATCTCCTTTCAGATTCTTAAGAAGAAAGCATGTGGTAAAAGGGGACACTTTTTGTTTGAACTCCAAGTGTCGAACACTTCGAACCCTTGTCGTTTATATTATACTTTTAGTTAAAACTCCAAGTGTCGGATACTTCGATCTCTTGTAGCGTACAGCACTTGTAGAAGAGTCCGAGTAACATAGATCAACACCATGGTGTTAGTCATCTAATGATAAAAAAAGGATTTCTGCGATATGATGAGCAACTGAAAGGCTTCTGTTATCTGCTATATTTAGCCACTTTTCTTTAGTTAAGTTTTACAGGAAAAAAAGAACAGACCCCAAGAAAAACATACTTAACTAAGACCGGTCTTTACTAGGTGCCCTTTTCAAAAATGTGAATACTTGCATTGGAGCTTACCTGCGAGGCTGTTAGAGGTCTTACAGAAAACAATTAGACGCTGAAACGTCCTAGTGAGGTTAGAGATAATGTCCAAACTATGACAAGGCTTTTTCCCGGCAGGCGGCAGCAGCTAATGCCAAAGTGCCCAACTAGGCTAGAGCTAAACATTTTCCTTATAAGATGAAACAGTAACTTTTCATAGATTTATCAATGTTCTCTTTCAATTTTCAAGGTGCGGGACTCTGGGTATTTCAAAGTCCACAGAGTACATATCCTGACCTAGGTCTTGATGGTAAGAGCCATATAACAGCCCTTAGTAATCGTCGTCAGTAAATAACAAATCACCAAGATATACCGAAATATGCAGGAACGTTCTATCAAGAAGTCTAGCCGACGAGGAACAACAATGCTATGAATCTGAAGACTCTTGTCCCAGAAAAATTTTGAGTTTGTGTTCCATCCTAGAAGCTTATTGGAGACCATAAAGCCCACCTCTTAAAGCTTGTACCCCCTTGGTAGCAGCAGCTTATTCACTGTTGGGATTACCCTTGTGTGCGCGAAGAATTAGTTGTCCCACATCGAAAACTGGAGGTATTAGAGTACAAGAATAGTTTGCAAGTCTAGTGGGACATTCCACCTATTGTCAATAGATTTAAGAGTCCAATGAACAAGGATCAAGTAAGCACTAATTTCAACAGGAAATGTTAGAAGCAATGGACTAGTTATTTAAATTTGAGGTACTCACATAACATATTTTGCCCCAACTTTCCAGTACTTCCTAAGTTGTAGGAATCTGTTCTTCTCACATTTGCTCCAATGGTGCAGTTAACTTGGCAGCAATATTGTTGTTCTTGATTGTGGTCGGAAAAGCAGTTGGGTTGAACTATCTTATTGAACTGAAAAAGACGTTGGAAAGACTTGAACCACTGAACAACATACTTGAATTCCTATTCAAGCTGCCGAACTGGTTGAATTATTACAATGAACTTGAGGACAACAGACAAGATCTTTCAGACAAGATGTGTACATTGTACACCAAAGCGGAAGACATAAGAAGAGAAGCCTCAGCTGATGAACACCGAACTGGCAAGCAACGGAAAATAGAGGTCACCCATTGGTTGGAAAATGTTAATACCATGAACATCAAAGTACAAGTCATATTGCAACAAGGGAACAGAGATACGAACTTTTTCTTCAAGTTCCTATATCGTGCCTATTTGGGGAGCCGTGTCAACAAGAAAATTCAACAAGTGCAAGAGCTGCTGGAATTAGGAACTTCTCTACAGGGCATCCCACTATTATCGAGCTTAGAACCTAGAGTCAAATTTCTAGCACGGAGGTTAATAGGTAGATCAACTCTTGCTCATGTTGATCGCATCTTGGCTTTGGTGAGGACATCTGAGGTGTCGCGTATTGGAGTTCAAGGAGGTGAAGGAACAGGAAAGACCGAAATGATGAAGCACGTATACAATGAGCTCGTGGATGACGAGAATGTCTATTATGTCCACATAAAGGATCGCAGTAACATCACTGTCTATGATATTCAAAGTGCGATAGCATGGGAGTTGAAGTTAGAGCTACCAGAAGATGAGATGAGAAGGCAATCATTCTTAAGTCATGCATTAAAGAAACAAGGGAGATTTGTTTTGATATTAGATGGGTTAGAAAAGAGTTTTATTGAGGAAGATATTGGTGTCCCTGTTCATCCAAATGGGGGCAAACTCATCATTACAACGAGATCTCCAAATGTATGCCGAAGGATGGGTTGTGATAGAAACAGAACTATTGCACTACAAGCACTTGCAGACGATGATGCTGATGAGTTATTTAGGAGCGGTTTGCATCTGGAACGATATAGCTCTACAGAAATGGAAGACATTGCACGTCGTATTATTCATCAATGTCAGAATATTCCTGGAACAATCTTGCAAATAGCTGATGAACTTAGAGGAGAAGATGATCTCAGTGTGTGGAGCCACACTTTGAATAAACTTTCTTAGTGTTCGTTGTGAAAACGTAATGCAGCTAAGAGATCTGCAGCAGCTTTTTCCTGCAGTTAGAGTGGCACAACAATGCATCTGCATTATTATCAGCTCATTTTCATGATTGTTTAACGAAATTCAGAGTCTTAGCAAGATGTGTATTCAGTTTCATCTGTACGGGATTATTGTCTGATAATGTGGTGCAATGACAGATGCCAGCTACTTTTTGATTTGTGTGATGTCAGTGAAAGGCTACAAACAAAAGAAACTGGAACTTAGTTTCAAATGTAGAGCAAGGGTACAGATTAGAAGCATCATAGGCATTTATATATGTTAATTAAAGCAAACACTTCAAAATGGTATGTAACTGAGCTAAGACAGAGGTGCTGGGTGCTGAATTACTAGTAATTTTCAGACGCAAAATAGGCTCCCAAGAATGAGAAAGACACGAAGAAAATGGAAAGGAACTCAAGTCCTCACTATTGGGCTACTTTGTCTATACTACGAACCTCAACAGCATTCACTTAGGCATTCGTCAACCAGAAATTTATATCTCGTCTCATTTCTTTCACTACTATATATATCAGCTATGTTCCTTAAATTCTTGAACAAAGTCAGACGCTAGAGCAGCAAGAAAATACTTTCTGTTCTTAGGAATTTGCTTCTTCTGATCCATGCCAGAATGATGACTGATCCAATTGCTAAAGAAGTTGGTGTGTCTCGTCCAAAGGAGGAAGAGTATAAGAAGAGAGCAGTATACACAACACTGATTAGGATAGCTAAACATGGGCATCCTAGATAACAAGTGAGAAGCATTCTCGGTGGAGAAATTGGACTCCCCCTAAGTGAGACTCAAGACCAGTACCAAGATTATTAGTACTCGTGACTTGGAAGTACGCCGGAAAATGGGGTTGGGTGCTCTGAAGTCAGATCCAATATCATCTAAGGAAGCCGTCACTTACTCATGAGCTCTGTATCCCCAAATCCGTTTGACTGATGCTTGGAACCAATATCATCTAGAGAGGTGTAAGGTAATTCCACTCTTTGAACCCAAGAAGCGTTCCTTTAGCACATCTAACTGCTAATAAGTCAATACCTTCAACTATGTGACTACAAGTCGTCCCATGAGTCTGTGAGGCCAAGCAGCAGAAACACCACTACCTAAGAAGTGAGCTTCTTCGACTTTCGTTTCTTGCTTTGCATCCGTCTTTCTTGCAGCTCTTAGACGACTTATTAGAAGTCATAAACGACATAAGAAGCAAGAAGTGGATAATACAGTTACTGCTAGGAAGGAAGGTGTGGTCCGTGTCTTAGAGAACATGGAATATTCCTAATTTGAAAACCTTTAAAATCCAATAAATTGGATACGGTTTTGTTTTCTGCCAGTAGAGAAGTGACCGACTAAAGAGAGAACAGTGAAACTGTAAATCGAAATTCAGAAGCTAACTGATTATTATTCTTATCCTGATATGTGAAGTCATCAAACGGGATTATGGGTAAGACTGAAGGGTCTGCGCTACAATTGCGAAAAGACTGTTGGTCCTTAAAGATGAATCAGAGAGTCCTTGCGATTACTCTGGTGCTGCTAAGTCGGTTTCTGCTGCTAAATCTTGTCGGGTTAGGACAGGACCATGTCCTTCGTCACTGTGCTGTTAAAGTGAATGACATAATGCACTTGTTTGGCATTCGCAGTTAATTGAGAGTTGGGCGCGTGAAAGGGGTTTCAATAGGCTAGAGTTGCGAAACGCATGAGCTGAGAACCTTTATACATGGAGAATTGTGTGAAACCATTAGAAGCTCGTCATGATCGCCTGAACGACGACATTCTGAAACACGGTTTCTTAAGCTGCATATCATATGCTGAAGAAACAGCCACTTAACTAATCATATTCAGACTGCAGCACAGGAGGAGTCTTCATTTTCAATTACCCTTTCATGTTAGTACTTAGTAGCTTAGCTTTCTGATTAGCCTAAAGAACATGATAACAAGCCCAAGTTAATCAAACCAGAACGAAAAATGAATCTTCTTAGTACACATTAGAAAAGAGAGAATACTTCTCTTACAAGTTTAGCATATGGAAATATGATTAATGGCTTCCAAAATGCAGCAACACAAAGAATACCCACTAGAGTGTCTAAGGCAACATGCAATCTATGGAAAACAATGAAAAATATAAACCCAAAACATAAAACTACTAATATTTATAGCTAATACAATAGCATGTCTATGCTATGGGTGCTAACGAGTCGAGTTGCACTCAAGTAAGCCCTAACTCGTTAGTCAAAGACCGAGCTTGAGTCGAGTTCGAGCTTAATTCTAGTAATATTAAAATTATAACTACCTCAATTCCGTGTGGGAGAGAGCGCAGGATTATAAGATGTCACCATGTGAACTTGGATGGAGTTTTATATTTTTATTATTACTTACAAATGCAAAAGTACATGCATAAATAAATAAATAAAAATGAGTAGCTCGTGAGCTTTTCGAGGTAAGTTCAATCTAACTTAAGTCGACTTGCTAGGAAGGCAAGCCGGGTTTGACTCGGGCTTGGTCTAGTCGAGTTTTGACCGAGTCGATCTAGTGTAGCTCACGAATTGGGTTGTTCCATTTTGGCAGTTATATCTAACAATATTTAAGAAAAAGAAAATTAAACTTTGGGAAAGTTAAAAATACCTGGAGGGGTCTGATAATGGGTAGGAACATGTTAAAGTTGGAGTTTCTACAAGATTGCCTGCCATGTTCGAAACCCAGTAATTAATTTTGCGAGAAACCAACAATTCAGTTCACTTTAAGCACCGAGAACAAGTTCTTTCCAAAAGGAAATTCATGTTCAAAAATCAAAAACACATTTGTCTAGTTTGAAACTCAATTTTTTCTTCACAATAGAAATTTAAAGAGTAGCTCAATTCAACTTTTTTGTTTTAAAAATTCCGATTTGTTCTATTCAATTCACTTTAGCGAGCTCGGTTTCATTTAGTTAATAACTTTCAAATGTATGTCGTTCGAAAAATCTCAACAAGTAGTTTTATTTTGAATTTAATATTGAAATGGGGGTTTGAAAATTTTTAAAAGATCAAATGTCAATTGAAGAAAAATCAGTTCAATTCAGTGGCTCCCCTTCAGACTTCAACTCAGTTCAATTAATTCAAACTCAAAAACACCCTAGGGTGACATTGAGAGGAGATCGTTAGAGTATGGTGACTTTTTTATACTCCCTCCGTCCCCCATTAATTGTCCACTTTCTTTTTGCACAAAGTTTAATGCATGTAATAAAAGACTAGCATGCCCTCAAGTGACCCATGTGCAAGCTAAAGAAAGTTGGTCCACCATTTATTTGGTGAGAGAAAAAGTTAGTTGAGATAAGGGTATTATTGGTATTGAGAGGACAAAATTTGTTCCAAAATAGAAAGTGAACAAGTTTTGGGGACATCCCAAATAAAAATAGTGGACAATTAATGGGGGACGGAGGGAGTATATAAATACGGGGTGACAAAGAAGTGAATCGTCACATTAGTCATATACAATAGTAATTTCGTTTCAATTTGGAGCATTCGGAGGAAAAGAAATGAAGTTATCTTCCACAATTCATAAAATTGATGCTATGAGAGCTTATGTCTGCGCCAAGGTTATTTGTGCTGAGTGGTGTTCTTGCTCTCACTGAGCTATGGTTCACTCCACGCGAGGAATTTATATTCTTCTATATTTAACGCCCGTCATTTTGCTCATTGGCATTGGCAGGATTGGATGGATGCTCTGTGTACTCAGATTAT
This sequence comes from Kewa caespitosa, assembly GCA_900322205.1. NCBI lineage: Eukaryota > Viridiplantae > Streptophyta > Magnoliopsida > Caryophyllales > Kewaceae > Kewa > Kewa caespitosa. Next base: position 47,024 of record ONZA01005135.1, read on the forward strand.
TGATTATAACACTTGGAATGTTTCATGATCTTTAGAATTAGATAGTATTATTTCACAAGGCTTTTTAGAAGTATCTCTCAATTTTAAGACTCCAACCACTTCTCTTGGCCAAGAGTGTTACCCGTATCAACTTTTTAGGCTTAAGACTAGCCCTACAAACCAGCACGAGTCACTCCAACGCGTTCTTTCCTTACTCAGGCTCACTATGAAAAACTTCTTAAAAGGTAACTCATCATTGGACTATTCCAAGCCAAGCATGCTTACCATGGAGTCTCTAACAATGTAATTTTGAAAAAAAAAAAAAAACTACTTCTTGTTGGCATAGGTAGGGCTATACAACGGTCCAGAACCAGACTTGACATGTTTCACACTGGACTGGTAAATGGATTGGATTTCTTGAAGTGACGAAACATAGCACGACAGGACCGAACTGGTAAAACCCGAGCCGGTACATATAGGACAAGAGTATGATTTTAATTTACTTGTAGGATAATTATTAGAAACGAACATGACAATTGGGCGTATGGTAATCATATGATGCACAATAGTGCCATAAACGACATACCCATTTCTCTTGTAGACTTGTCTATGTATAGACAAGAACCAAGCAATAGTCATCTTTAACAGTTAAGAAGTCACCTCTTTTTAAAATTAAAACCATTCAAATATTAACAATAACAAGTCGTGAAAATCACCTTGGCAATATTATTCCTACTACTTACTTGCAGCTCTACACAAATTTCTATGCACGCCACATCAGCTTACAACCCATTTGCAACTCTATCTTACCTTTCACGTTATCCCTACAACTTTGTTACAACTCCTTTAAACTTTCATTTATCTTTATTAAATTTTTTATTTTGGATGTGTATAATTATGAGAAGAGAAAAACCAATTTAATGAATTAATGAATAAGGATGAACATTTAATGAAAAAGAGAGAGAAAGTTGCAAGGATACGTATTCATATGAATACATCAACTTGCAATTCTGTCAAAGTCACAAACAAGATTATCCTTACAAATTTGGTTGCAATTTCCTTGCAATTCACCAAAGTTGTAGCGATAATCTTATCCTAAATGCAGGGTAGATTATACACAAAACTGGCCAACGATAATAAATAGTACAATTAACAAGGAAAGAAAAAAATNNNATTGGTTGG
>ONZA01005140.1:39682-52278 GCA_900322205.1 Kewa caespitosa
AAAAAAAAAAAAAAAAAAAAAAAAAAAAAAAAAAAAAAAAAAAAAAAACTGAATTAAACTTAATATACGAAAATTAATTGAGATTATAAAATCTGGAATTCAAAGGGTTCAAAGTAGTTACCGAAAAAGGGAGAACGGGCTAGAAGTGGAAAGAAGAGGGAAGGACGGCGAGGTCGCGCGGGTCACTGGCCAGTGACCGGCGGCGGAGATGGAGGCGAACGACGGCGGTGGACGGCGGAGCGCGCGAGATGTGGTTTTGGGTTTTGTCTTTGAAAGGTTAGAATAAGCTTTACAAATTTAGTTTAGTTCAGTTCACTTCAGTTTAATTTAATTTAGTTCAACTCATTTTAATTCGGTTAGGTTCAATTTAAGTTCTGTTCGGCAAACTTAGCTGTTGAGGTAACTATTAGTGGTTCGGGTAGCTGTTTAGCTGTTAAGATGAACCTTAGCTGTTGTAGTAACTGTTAACTGTTAATAAGTTGTTCAATAAAAATTAGCTGTTGAGGTAGCTGATAATTGCATAAAACAATATAAAAATAATTCCAAAAGCTACCAGCTACCTTAGGTAGTCTTTCAGAAACACTACCCCAAAAGCTAACCACTACCCCAAACACTAGTATACCGAACACTTTACAAGTAGTGTTTTGCCTTTTCCAAAAGCTACTAAAATAGTGTTGCCAAACAGGACCTTAATAAATGGGTTTTCATTTCATTTTTTTATCCACGGTGGTTTGCTCAAAATCGAACGCAAATAATGAAATACAAGTTCAATACGAAATTATTACTTCGAATTATTATTATTATTATTATTATTATTATTATTATTATTATTATTATTATCATCATCATCATCATCATCATTTGAGTATAACTCGCGAACAAGTGTAAGGCCCCGTTCGGAATGGTTTTTAGTTTTTGATTTTTGAATATTTTTAACTTATTCAAAATTAGTTTAAATAAACCTTACAGTCTAGTATAATCCTGCTTGATTTTGAAAACTGACAACTAAAAGTTAACAACCATCTTTTTTTGATTTTCAGAATAATTTTGAAAAAAATAAATAGAAAACTGAAATATGAAAATAACCCCAAACAACACCTAAGTTAGGGTGTGTTCAGTTCATATGTAACGACCTGAAAAAAACTGAACTGAACTAAACTAAACTGATCTGAACTGAAATTAACTAAACTGAACTGAACTGGAATGATAGAAGCAAAATTGTAAAACAATGAATGAAATTGTGAAACACTGAATTTAGCTGAACTGAACTGATCTGAACTGAACTGTATACACTACAGATGAACTGAACACACCTTTATTCGGATCAAGCTAAGATTAGTAGTCGATTAGCTTGAATATTTACTCAGGGTTACGGGTGTAACTTGTAACTCAGTTATGCCTTTTGAAGTTTACTTTTGTCAATGTATTATTTAATTCTAGAGATTAAATAAATGAAAACAGGAATCTTAAATAGTCTTCATTACTATAAACTAATTAAATTAGTACATTTTTGGTATAGTTAAATACTCACGTTTTCGTACTAGTTTTTATTGATTTTTCTCCTATTCTATAAGCGTGTAAAATTAGGAAAATGGTCGCAACTATCTCCTCCTCCCTTTTTTTTTTTTTTTCAAGGTATGTTGTTAAATTGTTTTGGTCCCAAATTAGTAATTTATGTAACTTAATTTTTTTTTTCAAGGTATAATATAGATTGAACACTAAGTCTTGTGTAACTTATGTAATTTACACAACTCCATTTAATATTCGATCCAAATAAAAAGATATGTAAACATATTTTTACAACACATCATTTATTGGAAGCACCATTCAAAATAATTAGAATCAGAAATTCATAACGTTAGATTTAGTGGTGAAGTCGATCGATTCAATCAAAAAAAATTAAACTAAACACGTTATAAGTTTAACTGAAGTCAATTAAACAAGTTTGAAGTGACAATTTAACGAGAACAACAACTTGCGTATTCTTTATCGATAAATCATGGACAACAAACTCAACTGAATTGAATTGAAACCGAAAAAGTTTTTCTTAGCCCTTAAGGCACGACCAAGCTAATGCCGGCGCGAGGGTCCAAATCACCGCCAGCAGTTAATCACACATCACGCGCTTAATCTAAATTAACTCCACGCGCCTACATGTTTTTTCACTTACTGTGGCTAGCCAATGAGGTTCTTACACGTCACAGTTGAACTCATGTCAGAAAAACATCCAGCACAAACATGTCAGAGGAACCTTCATGTCAGAGTGTTGGATGCAAGAATGAGTTATAAAACAGCTCAAATCCACCAACTAAAAAGATTAGAATCGAAGAAGTGATGATCTGTAGTGAGTTTAATTCATGACACAAAGAAGACTCAGATTTGTTAGGTTGGAAGGCACATTATCATTCTTTAATTGTTAAAAATTGTTTATGCTAAGAACTAAAGTATAGGTAATACTAACCGTGTTTGAACTGTAATTGATTGAAATGGACTAAAATGAGCTGATGTATTTTGAATTGAATCGAACTAAAATGAACTCAATTGGCTTTTTTCATATTAACGTTCGATTCTCTAAAACCCATCAAAACCCTTCAATATTACACTCGAATAAAAGTATATGTCAAAATCTTTCCAACGATTTATTAATTGAATATTAGATCATGTTTGTTAGATAATATGTTAATTCTTTCTTTTCAATGCATGTATTTATGTTGCTCTCTGTAGTTTTATGTGTACTAAAAACCAAAATAAAGTTTTCCTTAATATATATGATTCTAATCCATCTATCTAAAATAGTATGATTTATGATTGTCGAGTGAGGTACCTGATTGTTAGGAATTTCTAGATCTGCCACTCACCTCCTGGCTTATGAGTTATGACTCACACCGACAATTATCTTTGTCTATGCATTTTGGTGGTAAATTGAGCTAAACTAAAGTGCTTATCCTCCTTATCATATTTAATTAGCTTTCATTCACTTTAAATACATCGACTTAGTATGACTCTATTATTAAGTTCAATTCAATTAAACATCACAACCTGAATTAAATAGAGTTGAGCAAAACCGAGACTCCAAAAAATAAATTGTGCACTTGCTTCACTATAAGAGATACAAGATATATATATTTCATGAGAACTTATATATCATAAGAGAATTGAGGGTGAAGAAGTCAACTCGGTGACAATTTCACTATTCTAAAAGTCACCCATATTAAGAATTAGAGTCACCCCATAACATTAATCCATACTATAAAATGATCAAGGACAAGATGAAACTTGTCCTAATTTCCTCACTACTTTATTCACTTCCCCTCTCTCTTAGTGGAGACTTTGTCAGTTGTCACCAACTTTCCTCTCTCCAATTAACCACTTCTTCTCCATTGTTTGAATTCTTCATTCTCAAGAAAAAAAAAAGTCCAAAATTTCAGCACAAAAAGTTCCCATATTTCCCCAAATTTCATCAAATTTTCTCTCAAATTCTTCAATTTCAATCATTATCTTACAAATTCCCTTTTCAAATCGATTGTTTCCCTCAAATTCCATCAACCCCATTTCAAAAATCCCAAAAATTCCTCACATTTTCCACATTCTAAGCAAAAAAGATCGAATTTTGGGAGGTGGGTAGTGCTCAGATTGTCCCTTTTCTCATGTTTAGTGATCCCAAATCAAGAACAAGAACCCCATTTCACTACCCAATCTCATCCATCTTCAACCCTTGTGATGTTTTCCTCATCAATTGCTTCAATTGCTCTCGTTTCCGCCTAAAAATCTGAGAAACCCTCAATTACCCACATCCCAAAATCACCTCTAAAGTGTAATCAAAGTGAAAAGATAAAGTCCTTTTTATCATTTTGAAATTACCCAATTTTTTTAAAAATTAAATCAATTAAAATGGCTGCAAAAATTGATGAGTTACCGTCACATCTTGTGTTAGATATACTGACCTCAGGGAGGTTAAGTGCTGTTGATCTTGTGTGTGTCGAATTGGCCTCGACCGCCTTCGGGGGCAGTCAGGGGGTGTACCCTCTGAAGTTCAGGTCACTGGTGGACCTGGCTGCTGCCCAGCTATGTGGGTCCCACGCGGTATACGGGCCCATGAGCCCCGAGGCTCGGAAGGCAGTGTTTGACCGGTGTGGAGGGAACTGGAAGCGGGTTTTGAGGTTCTTGCAGGCCGTCGAGCAGGCTTCTGATGTTGTTGAGACCTCTGCAGGCAATGTACTGCCTCAATTTGTGGCTTTTGCAATAACTCTTATTTGTTTGTTTGGTGGTTTTTATGGAATGTGCATTTGCTGAAATGTTTAGACATGGTTGAGCTTAATTGTGTTTAGGTGATCGTTAATGTATTGAGATTGCGTCTATTCATGACATGATAGTAGCATTTGGAAGAATAATGATACACTTGAATTGGTTTGTGCTATAGAATGCTAAATTTTGCTGATTGCAGATTGTCTGTTTGTTATAGTGTATTGGGGTCCAAATTGATGGTTGCATTAGCTGATGTTTGTTGGTTGGTTTGGCTGAGATTTTGTGGAATATGTAATTGTTGCATATGTGTAATTTATGCATGTTTGGCTGTTTGTTCTTAGCTAGTTATAGCTTTACTGCTTATTAGATGACTGTTTCCATCGGGGTATTAAGCTGAAATGGAAAGGAATTGGCGCGCTTGCTACTTCACAACAGATAAATAGCATATGGAAAACCATTGTGTCATTTGATTTGGTTTGTGCCACTAGATTTTGTTTCTTGAAGATAGTAGCTGGTTTTTAGTACCATTTTGGTTATAGTATCTTGGGTTGCTAAGTAAGTTTTGAATACCACCGCGCACTAATGGTGAACTAAGCTATGGAAGGGGAATAGAAAAGTCTTGACATTTTCTGGGTTTTACTGCTGGCATGCTTCTTGGTGACATCTGTAGACAATTTACTGCCTCTAGTAGCATATGAAACAGCTGGTATTGTGTTGGTTTTATTTGGGGTTTTGAATGTATGGTGCATTCTTAGAGAAAGTCTTGTGCAAGACGGTTTCAAGTGTAGTTCCTGTAATGAGGTGACCTTTTGTTGTTTTTGGACGACTTTACTCTAGAAGCCATGGGAAAACCTAAAAGTAGCCTCACAACCCTAAGAAGTCACCCACTTTCACATAAAGTTGTCCTTGAGAGTATCTAGTATAAGATATTGTGTTACATTTAGCTAAATTGTTACTGTATTGCTTCTAACAGTGTTGTTTCAATTGGGGCCTTAATAGGAAAGGCTTTGATGGGCTTGCTACGTCAAAACAAATGGATTTTTATATGGTCTGCTCTACAAAATTGCATTTTTTTCGTTTTCTGGTATTTTGTTATGATTAAGGAATTCTGAGCATTATAGTTTTATTTGGGAGTATATCTCTGGCCCCATGTAACAAACTTGGCAGAAGCTAAGGGTATAGAAATGTCTGACATTTTCTATGTTTGACTCCTGACATGTTTCGCTGATGCTGTGTTATTTTTATTGTTACAAAGTCGAGTATCATCTTTCTTTGGTTGGTTCCTGACTTCCTGGTTTGTTTGTTTGAGGAGTAATGTGTTGGTTGCTTATATTTGTCAAATTAATCAGCAGATGCAGATAAAGGCTGGAAGGTATCACACTTTGCTTCTGAGCAATTCGTCAGTTTATTCTTGTGGTTCAAGCTTGTGTGGTGTTCTTGGTCATGGTTCGGAAACGACACAGTGTGTATCATTTAGCCGAATCATGTTTCCTTCTACTTCGCCTGTGGTCCAAGTTTCTGCATCACACAATCATGCAGCTTTTGTCACACAGTCTGGAGAGGTTTGTGACATTCTCTGTTTAAGAAAAAAAATGCTTAATATGGAAATTTGTATGAAAGGGAGAAAATTACAGTCTCAAGTGTCCTCGCGGACTATTGTTGTGAATTTCAGTTTCCCCTTTGTTGTTTGAATCACCTTTGTTCTGTTCATCTATGAGTCTAGCAAGTACTGTTCATTGTACCTGGCGCTGCTTTTAGAACTGTCAGGATTTCATGTGAACCCTGCTGACCTCAAAGACGCCGGTGTTTTTTGTTTGATTTAACAAGTGTGTAAGGGGCTGTTTAGTTGCAGAAGAGGGACACAAATTTCCATCTATGAATTTTACTAAGAATAGGAAGGAAAACATTTTCTTGGAATAGAAAACAACGTAATCTATGTTCGAATCACTTAATTTCTCTCCCCCCCCCCCTCACCACCTCCTCCCTCTTGCCCAACCCCAAAGCGGCCATCTATGCAACTGGAAGGATCCATCAGCTAATGGTCAGGACTCATGGGTTGGCGGCAAGGCATCAATGGGCTTCCCCTCCTCTTCCTGACCATAACACCACAACGGCAGTGGTCTCAAACATGTCGTCTTTCTCTCTCTTCCATACCTCTCAGGGCATTCTTCCATTTTAACTTGCTTGTAAATGCAAGGATGAAATTTGACGTCCTTTTCGGTTCGGCGACATTATCTCGTTCCTGGTTGTTCCAGCTAGTTCTTGCTTTCAACAGACGCTAGGTTAGAATTTTCGTAACAAAATTGGACATTCGAACAAGTTTTCTTATAAGTGGACTATGAACTTGACAAAACTAAGTAACTAACTATTGGATTTTGTTTTTTCTTTAACAAATATGCCAACACTTGGGACTTCACAGATGCATGCCGTCATTTACTGTTAGACAGGCATTTGACTTGCCAAATGCTCCCTTAGTCCCAAAAGGTTTGCCATACCTTGAATTTCAAAAGAGTTACCTCACAAATATTTGTCACTGCGCATGAAATAATTAGGCTTCGGTTCATGGAACTATGGAAGTATTGGCATATTATGGGACGAAACATAGAATTTGGCTCAAAGTTTACTACGTGGGTAGTAAAATAGAGCCAGTCATAACTGAACATTGCTAAAGTGAGGAGATCAATAACACAGAGCAAGTTTACTGGCCTGCATTGGGGAGGTTAACAATGTGCTTTTGGTGTTCATCAATCCCATCGAGAAAGATATGGAGGGCTAGTTGAACTATGAGGAGGATTACCCAATGTTTATGTGAAAATGGAAGAAGTTTAGGATCTCTTGCCAAGATCTTCTTCCAATATTTGGCTTATAATTTTTATTTATTTATTTATTTACTTTTTGGTAAATCAAAGGAGTGAAAGTAAATAAGGGTATTGACTTACTACGTCTCTTGCGTGTATGGGAGAGAGGGATGGGTGGGAGATTTTTGTTTGATTGGTGGAAGCTTTGTTTTAGCGATGATTCTTGACTTGCTACCGTGATGTTAACTTCTCCTGTGCGTGGTGAACTCATCAAGTTCTCCAAGGCTAAAGTATTGAATAACTAACTTCCTAGCTGTCTTATTTCTTGGTTCGAGTACTACTAGTTTCCTTGGTTCTTTTTGTGTCTCAACCACTATAATTGGGTTTTGTTTAATGAATCGATATTTATACTGTTGGTAACATATTAATTTTGCCTAAGAGGTGCTTATTTGAAGCAAGCCCTTTCAAATTATATGCTCAGCTCAGTGATTGATCTGATTAATTATACTTTTTGCATACAGGTCTTCACATGTGGAGACAATTCTTCTTTTTGTTGTGGGCATAAAGATACAGGCCGACCCATTTTCCGGCCTAGATTTGTTGAAGCACTGAAAGGCACTCCTTGTAAGCAGGTACATGCAGTTTTGATTAAATTGTTTATCTTTGCAGAACTCTGATTCTGATTCTTCTTTGTGCTGATGAATATATTTATATTTCTTGACTTAATACATTTTCAATTTAATGTACTGTTGCCGTATGTAAAATTTTCGTTACAACAATAGTGGTTGTTCCATTCTTCCGGCGAAGAAAAGGGTTCCGCAAGTTGATTTAAAATCCTGATAACTATTTCATGCACTTTTCTGGTTGTCTAGTGCTATTTTTCTTGCCTTATGTGGTTAATGGATGGCAGTTGATTTGCGGAAAATCATTACTTCCTCCGTCCCATATTTATCTTGACGTTTCTTTTGGGCACGGAGAATAAGAAAATTTACTTTGGCTCAAGTGTTCCAACTTTGCCCCTAAATTTAGTGGAGAGAAGGTGGGCCAAAAATGTAGAGGAGAGAGAGAATTGTGATAAGATATAAGGAGGGTAAAATAGGAAATGTATAACTTTTTGTTGGCCAAGATAGGAAACATAAAGATAAATTTGGGACGGCCCAAAAAGGAAAACGTAAAGATAATTATGGGACGGAGGAAGTACATAAAGCATGTTTTTTCTTAAATATAATGAACATGTAGGCACTCTGAACTTGGATAATTAAGTTGCCATACTTTGTGTTTGTGTTTCGGTCAATGTTAATGGATTGTCTCCATCTTAATCAATGTGAAGTTAGTGAACTTGTGAGTACTGTTTGGTTGTTGGCCACTATAGACACTTGATATTGCTGGATGCCCTTATGAAGCAGCATAGTTTGTTTTGAAGATGTATGACGCGCAGCAGCAACATGTTCCTTACAAGGACCTAATATTGTTAAATGCTTATTCATGATAGTTTTTCTATTTAACTTAGCCTAAAATGCTGAAAACTCGAACTTGATACAGGTTGCTGCTGGCCTTAGTTTCACCATGTTTCTCACAAGAGAAGGCCATGTATATACTTGTGGAACAAACACTCACGGGCAGCTTGGTCATGGTGACACACTGGACAGAGCCACTCCAAAACTTGTAGAGTTGCTCGAGGCTGTGGGCCCGGTAGTTCAGATTTCTGCTGGTCCAAGTTATGCCCTAGCTGTTTCTCAAGATGGAACAGTCTACTCATTTGGGTCAGGTAGTAATTTCTGCCTAGGCCATGGTGAGCAGCATAATGAACACCAACCACGGGCTATCATGTCATTTAAAAGAAAGGCTATCCATGTGGTTCGTGTCTCTGCCGGTGATGAGCATGTTGTGGCCCTCGATTCTTGTGGATATGTAAGACTCTCTTTTACATTTACTTTCCGTTCAGTTCACTGCATCTCAGCTCTCAGAAATAATGATTTGGTAACATTATTTGTCTTGATGTTTGCCCTTCTCCTTGATCCTCTGGATCTTATGCTTTTTGGTCATATATTCCAGGTATATACTTGGGGCAAAGGCTATTGTGGTGCATTGGGTCATGGGGATGAGATTGACAAGACTACTCCCTCACCGTTGACCAGCCTGGAGAGCCAAATCGCAGTGCAGGTTTGTGTATCACATAGCAATTTCAATCATTTCTGTGTGTCTGTGTTTTCTACATCTGTTTATTGCTGATATTAGACAATAGACAGGGTTGGATCAGATACTTAACTCTCTGAAAATATACTCCTGTTCTTCCGAAGTAGTTGTAGGTCTTCCTATTTCAAGATATCCGGAAAAAGTTGTAGCGTCTTCTAAATAGTTGTATGTTATGTTTGTTTGGCTTCTTGTATTACACTTTAGTGTACTGTGACTTTGAAAATACTTTTTGCTTTCTAGGGGTGGCTCTGAAAGGGTGTTTTTACCATCGAATCGCCCCATGAACACTACCTTCTGACTCATAAAGTCGCAATCTAAAATTGGCGTAGTGTATTTAAGAATTTTGTGTAATTTGTCCAATATATAAATAGCCCCCACTTGCAAAGAAAGAATGGAAGTCTTGGGTCAAGTATTACAGGATTATATCAAAGGGTCTAATGGTTATCAATTATCACAAATGCATCAATTCCTTAAATTTTTAGAGATTGTCCGCATGTGACAACTACTTATGGAGCGAGGGAGTATATGTGCATATCTTTCTCGAGTGTTCCTTCCCCTATGGACAAAACGGGATGAAGATTTTGCGTCTATCCTGTTATAGACACTGGAAATGCGTAAGATGTGATGACGGCGAAGGCATTACAAGTTCGCTTTGACACTATAGTGCATGGCAAGTCATACAGTGCAGAGGTCTAGGATGAGAACAGGATTTGAAGCACTGAAAACACAAGAAATGGAGGGTTGGTGATTAGAGGGTGAGGGTTTGCTGTTCTTGGGTTCAACACAAAACCAGTGGCCAAGAACACCAAATTACTTGTATTCTTTGAATAAAAAAGGAGAAGATAGTTTGTATGAGGGATAGACTAGTAAGGTATTGGTTGCATTGCTTTGCTAGTTATCCCGGCTTCTGATATGTCACATACTGTCTCTGCCCTAGTACTGTTGTCCTAATTGGGAACCGTTGGCAATTAGGACTATAGTATTGGGACGGAGAGAGTATTCACCAAAGGTATGAGAATTAGGGCTTTTTTAGCTTGCCTTCTACCAAGTTCAACTTCTCTCCCTCACGTCCTTCTTCTCCCAACCTCCCCTTTCTCCCGTAAACACATCCATCTTCAAGGTCTTTGAAGTTGAAATGTTAAATTCGAAATTGGAGATTCAGATTCTGATCCCATTTCAATATCTTGAGGAGGTGGAAGAGGTAAGCGGGGGGAGAAGCGAGGATGGAGAGGCCAGAGGGAGAATTTTAAGTTGCTAGAAGGTAGGCCAAACCAACCCTTAGGGCTTGTTTTGTTGCATTTGATGTAATGGAATCAATTTATTAATAAAATGGAGGATGACTAGGAAGAGGGGGGAGGGGGGAGAATGGATTGTAATTAAGTGGCGGGAGAGAGTGTGCTATCACAATTCCTCAACAAAACCCATGTAATTGTGATTACACTTCTCATTGTAATTGATTACACATTTCACTCTCTCCTCTTCCTCTCCTCAGTCTCGAGTCATAATTTGATTACATTCAATCACTTTTGATTGCGTCCAACCAAACGCTATCCAAGAGCAGGAAGTGAATGCACAACCCTCAATTAAATTCCTGTTACCACTCTTGGTATATCGTATAGTATGATGTCCTATAAATTCTGTCCAAAACTAGTTCACCCATGCCTTGCTGTAAAATACTCCCTTTCCTTTATGTGTGCCTAATATTGAAATGCTTATGCTCTGCAAACTCAAATGTCATGCAGGTCTGTGCTAGTAAGAGGAAAACATTCGTGCTAGTTGACACAGGCTTGGTTTATGCATTCGGGTGGATGGGTTTTGGCAGTCTCGGCTTCACAGACAGGGGAGTATCTGATAAAGTCACCCGTCCCCGCATCCTTGACAGCCTCAGATCCCATCACATCTCTCAGATTAGCACCGGCCTTTACCACACTGTTGTGCTAACAAACAGAGGCCAGATTTTTGGATTTGGGGATAATGAAAGAGCTCAACTAGGGCATGATTCCTTGAGAAGTTGCCTCAAACCCACAGAAATATTCGTTGATAGTGTTGAATAGCAGAAAATGCAGAGTATTGGTTCAGCCGTATGTCCTTGTATGACAGAAAAGGCTACTTCTTGTTAGCCTAGTAGGTTGTGAATTGTGATGTATATGTGTGAAATCCATTGTCATTTGTTTGACAATGTTCTGGATATATGGTCGTGTTAGAAAATCGTTTGTAGCTGGAATTGTTGTAGTTGGAATATTGTTATTTATTGTTTATCATTGTGCCTTCGCTTTGCAATTTTTTTTCTTCTTCGGAGGAAGGAAAACTTGCTGTCCAAGGGTGGCAAAGAGGTTTTGTTGACGTCGGTTGCATTAGCAATACCAGTGTATGTTGTCAATGTTTTCTATAGGTTGTGAGTGATGAAATGGCAAGAAATGATGAATGATTTTTGATGGTCTGATGGTGAATTGTGACAAGGAGGGCAGCAAGAGTGTTCGTTGGTCTAGTTGGAAATGTATGGAGGTCACGAAAGGTGAAGGCGGAACAGGTCTGTAGTTTAGGGGAATTTGATTGGGCTCTTTGGCAAAAGCAAGGATGGAGAATGATTAGGCATATTTCGTGGGGAGCTTGATGGTTCCCGTCTTCAGCAACATATTTTCGGCATGGGAGTATTATGGAGGTCCAAGATGGTTATAGGCTGAACTTCACTTGCTGTGGAATTAGGGAGGCGAGGTTTTTCTTGGAGAGGGGTAATGCAGCGGTGGCGGCACAGGCACCTCTAGACGGGTTCGGGAGGGGAAATGGATACCAAGAGTCCAAGACCGAACTCTTTTAAGGTGATTTTGCCCTGGTTTATTGCTAAGCAGAACGGCACTTGTTTCAGGGAGAAGATGCTGACGTTTTTTGAGCATGCAGCTGCCTCCTTTCTGGTAGGGATGATGCTCTTTTGTGGCACTTTAGCACGGATGGGGACCAGGTATTGGGTTGCTCTTACCCCACTGGTAGACGGATTCGAGTTGCTGGAGAAGGATATGGCAGGTACAAATTCCGCAAAGACTACTCTAGAACACTTTTGTGGAGATTATGTCGTGGTTTGGTGAGGTTAGGGCGGAGTCGGGTGCAACAGATATGAGTGTATATTCATTCTTTTGCTGCTTTTGCCGCTACTTTATGGGCTATTTTGTTTAACAACCAAGTTGTGTGTAGCCACAAGTAGCGAGATGCGAGCGGTAGGCCAACTGATACTCCCGTGTTTGGGGAGGCTCACCTGCATCACTACCGGAAGGCCTCTGAAGAACATGCCGCAAAGAATAGGTTACAGAACGGGTCTGCGCTTCAGCAGCCTGCGCAGTGGCGGAAATCAGATGCTGGGCT
>ONZA01005156.1:20854-34296 GCA_900322205.1 Kewa caespitosa
ATTAAGAACTATTGATGATGCTCAATTCAAGAGTATTATACATGCACTGAGAAACTTTGTAGTTGATATTAGTTCAAGGTCGATGTTGATGCTGTGAATGTTAACTGTCGGACATAAGACCTTATCAAGGTTGATACATGGCAGAGGCTGTGCAGATATAATGGAACTCTGATTACAAATGAAGAACTTAATGCTTGATGATATATGAGCACAATTATGGGGAATTATAACTCATCTATGAGCAATAACTACAGTTTGGACAATGAAGCCAACTGCAGCTATCCAAGTTTCTAATGGACCGAAAAATGACTGGAAAGTTTGTAATGTTTCTTGGCCCTGACACAATTTCGGTTGGTCTTGGTTGTGGTTAAACAACTAGCCGAATATACAGTTCCACATGGCTCTGTTAGGTTGAACCTCAAAGCGCATTTATGATGCGATGTGGACTCGTCGTGGGGTTGTTAAAGGACATTTCTCTATCATTCACTTGTGACATGAAGTTTATCTGTTGCAGGGTGATGATATCCGGACGAAGGGAAGAGATCTAGCTCAGCCAAGATTGGAGTCCATAAAGGGTCATCTCAGCCCTTTGAGAGATTGGGTATGTGCACGTACTCGGTAGCTGTTTTTATCAAGTTTCTTCTTCTTTTTTTGGTTGTTTTATTTGAGAATCAACTCGGAGCTTGGAATTTGTAGGCTGAAACCACATCCAAGAAATGGCACCTCAAAAATGCGCACGAAATCAAAGAGAGGCCTATCGTTAAGGAGCTTTCAAAGATATTAGGCCCAAAAAATTCTGCATGAACTGAATACACCTTATGTTGTATGTTGTATTATACTATCGCTCGAAGCCTCCCGAAAGAGAAAATAATAGCCAAAGGTGAAACATGTTTTGTGCTGTACTAGTATACTGTTTATCAGCAATATCAGGAGCAATGTATATATATCCCCTATACATCTCTTGTTCGGGATTCGAGTCTCCTTCAAGTGTTAAATGGCTGCCATCGCTATATTTTCTTTTCGATATAATATAAATCGTTGTAGTATAAAAAATATTCTTGTTGGATTCATTTTTAACATTATTTTCAGAAAAGCATATTTTCGTAATTTTTATAATCATATAAATGCAATTAATTACGGGTAAAGTTGTGTCTTGGAGACCGTGAAAAAGCAACTGTAAAGATTTTTTTGGGTGGTACGTGTTTTCTTCTCCCTTTGCATGTGAGAACACACTAACTTTTTGTTACAGGAAAATGAGAAGCCATACCGCCATAACAATCCATCCCTATAGCAAGAAAAGAATAAGGTGCCCACCTCATTCATTAAAGTACTAATCAGCAAATTAAATTGTTTGGCTTGTTGTGAAAAGACTTGATGATTTACTTGTCCCTAGCTAATTGGTTGAGAGGTCGTTTTCTCTTGGTTTGTCAAGATAAAAAGGTTGAAGGGACCCTATATCTCGTTTGCATTACACTTGTTGTTGGCCTGTTCAAACCCCTGTGTCTCATGCAATGTAGATGTAACCCCTATACAACTTCAAATCTGTGTATTGTATTAACAACCCTCAACTACATTCATCTGACCAAATCATGTGCAGGAAAGTCAAACGTGCATCTCAACTAAAATAGGCTCGGTAGAAAAACATAAGAAGGTTTGGTATGTGTCTGGATTATCTATAGAATTTCAAATGGCATAGATTTGAGACAAAACGACTCTTCTTTTGCCGTCTCCTGTATGTTTAAACATGTCAACAGATCCTTAAATTCGAGGTCCCTTTAAAACATCATTCATTTTGTAGTTTTACAATTCAATACTTGATTAATGAGATTTTCGTCTAGTGATTAAAATTAATGTACTAGATATATTAAATTATTGATTTGATTACCCCTTCTCATATTGGTACAACGCCAACCTATGAGTTGCATATGAAGTCATGAACTGAATAAAACAAATACAAAAATAGGTCCACTACAAATAGTAAGTTCAAATTTGACCAAAGGATTTAGTTTTTTGCAACTCCTATATTTCCTTACGCATGAGCTCATGGCCATCAATCTATTGATCATGTTAGATTTATTTCATTCTAAAATAAATTAGATGGTTTAACTAAACATATTAGTAAAGGTATGTAGTACTACTTGTGTATAATCATTGTCATTGTCCTTACAAACTATCAAGTGGTCATGTCATGGACAATGAAATTAGCACATCTACATATTACTCATTAGCTCAAGATCAGTGGCCTTAATGATGTCACAAGACATCTTAGTCTTCTTCCATTAATCGCTTATTGTAATCGTAATCATTAGATATAAATACAGATAAAATAATCCTCATTGAAATCTTGTATCCTTGTACAAGTTAACAACATACTATTATTTGCCTTAGAAAATAGAATAGCAAACAAGAAGATTCAAAGGTTCCTAGGAGAATTAAGCAAAGAAAGAAAATGATTGAGAAGATACTTTGCTTCAAAGACACCAAAACACATCAAGAAAATAAAATTCTTTGCCTCTCGCAACAACTTACATAAAAAAACGGACTTTTTTTGGTTCGAAGGGAATGTCACACTCTTACGGCACATTCTCCAAAAATGTCCATAAAATTGCATGGGTTCCATTTCCCACGACCCATTACAACTTACAAGGTCCCCCTTTTCCAATCCAAACCAACCCCCATTCCTACCTAGTCATTCCTATTTCTTGGTTCTTTCTAATGTTACAAAGACATATCCATACATATAGAGATATTGCAATAATGCAACTGAGATTTGGATTTACTATCTAAAATCTCTATCATTTGGCCTAGACAAGAAATTCGAGTCAACATCGACCCAAAAATTACGATTCTAAATAAGATTTTTTTGACCAAAAATCACTCTTGAGACAACTCAACACCAGTCGAATCAGATATACACATAGTTGTACTTGTCAAATCAGGTTAAGTTTGTTCCAATTTATTGGGTTGAGCTTTTAGTTAAATCTACTTTTTTCGTCAACATTTTCAAATTTCTTTATATTTATTTTAAGTCAAAAAAAAAAAAAAAAAAAGCTTTTCAAATCATATAAGATTGAGTTTCAAATCAGGTTAACTTTCCCACCTGGCAAATATGTTTGCATGTTCATAAAATTTTATATATTTCACCTCTAATTAATCCTCATTGTACAGTAAAACTTGTTTATTTTTTGTTACAAGTTTTAGTGACATCTATAACTCTCACTAGCTAACTTTCTTTGCAAGAGAGACAAAAGAATCCATCACTATCAATAGCGTAAAGCAAACTCTCAATTTCCACACTAGATCATTGCGTGCCCGACACCTCCAAGTTGATAATCCAGTTGGGCCATGCCATAGCCATACTCTTTTCCTACACTAAATATAATAGCACAACCAATCAAATATAACAATAACAATAACAATAATAATATTATTATTAAGTGTGGAATCCTTGATTCTTATAGTATTTGTTTATATATATATATAGACCAAGATTCTACATTTGAGTGAGAGTGATATTCTTTTCTCATTTTGCAAGACATCTATCTATGAGTATAAGTGAAAACAGAGGAAAACAGAGCAAAGCAGGGGAAAACAGGGGAGGTTGTACTGGATTGCATCAATGAAATCACTAGTGTTATCATTGCCTCTTCATCTGTTGTTGTTGGTGGGTGCATTCCTTGGAGGATGAAAGATAACTCTGCTTATCGTGTCGAAACTACTTCACGTCTAGCTCAATGGAGGATCGACAATCTATCTTCTTGCACTTATCGTCGATCTGATCCCTTCAAGATCGGGTTCTGGAATTGGTATGTATGTCTCTCTTTCCCTCCTTTCTTTCTGTTATTGGGTCATCTCAAAAAAAATTGTCACTTTTTCTTTACATTTTTTTTTTGGGAAGGTGTAACCCTTTATTGGGCTTGACCCATCTAGCCCATTAATGTAAAAAGTTGTTAACCTTGCAAGTGTACTCCTTGGGTTAAATTCGGTTTGAATTTGTTGTATCGAGTGGATATTTTAATTAATTAGTTTCGAGGAATGATAATACTCATGTGACAACTAGTTTGAGAACGAAAAGGGTAAATATTGTTCATTCGATAGAGTTGTTTCTAATAGTATTGTAATTGTCACGTCTTTATGTAACATGGTGAATCAAGCTAGTTGTTCTAGTTAAACACTCGTGATGTTCTGTTGTAGGAGTATCATTGTATGGGATGTTCTAGGTGGGATGGAACAACAAAAGAAAGAGAGATTGAGAAAAAGGAAGTATAGATGCCAAAATGAGTGTTTCTAGATGGGTGTGGCTCACCAAAATGTCATTTCAGATCATCTAATTATATTAACATCTTTTCAATTCTTTCTAAATTGTTTGTAGCACTGTTCGGACAATAAAGAGATCTTCGCCTAATGATTGAGTTTGAATTAGTGTGGATGTCGTACGTGACAATAAATTTGGAACGAAGCAAGTAATTCTTAGGTTAATGTTTACTTGAACGGGATTGGTCATGTTTTGATGTCACATGGCGAGGCCGTCACGTATATATGTTTCATTATGCTTGTTTTTATCTCTAGCATTGTACTCATGTATTTTGTCTTTGGGTTTGATTTGGTTTTAGGCATTTGGCGTTGGAGAAGAGTAAACTGTTGTTGATAAAGTTGTATCCAGAGGTATCCAATTTTACTCGAGAGAATCCGCCCGTTGCTTCTTTTGTCATTCGGGTTTTGTCTTCCGTTGGTGATCGTAAACCTCTCCTCCATCCTGGTATGCCCCCGATATTTTTACATCCGCTTCTATTATTACACCCTTTAATTTTTTTCTAGTAGATGAAGGCACATAGGCTGATGTATGCGAGTTTCAAACTCATAGCCTACATGGAATGTACCTAGTCACTTGTTTTTCGAGTTTCGGTTCATGTGGAGACTCATTGGCCAATAGCGAATGCAAGGAAGGTCCACCTTTCTAGTATTTGAGGTTGCAATATTGCTATTGTGCGTTTGGTTGAACTTATGTTTGACAAGCTAAACAAAAGTTTACAAAGGAAAATAAGAAAAAATGAAAAAGCAAGTGTTTTCTTTTCTACTTTTGGGTGACTTGGGAGAAAAAGTTTACATGTTGCTGTATTATGGAGTATTATCCAGTTGCAAGTTATTCCATCTGCAACTTGACTAGTCATGCGCATTACGTCGGTGAGAGTGATATGGAAATCAGGAAAGGTGGGGTAGATAAGACTGCAGTATATCATGCAACTACCAATCTTGTGGAGCAAAGCATAAGTCACCTATACAACTTGCCCCAAATGGTTGGCGTTAGTTGTATCATATGATGACTGGTTGTTATGTGATATATGGGCCATGGGGGAAAATAAAGCATGGTAATAGGTATTTTTTCGACATGGTAGTGTATACAGTAGTACTAGTTTTGACATGACATTAATCCATGAAAGCTCAAACTCATCATGCATAAGGTATACTGTGAAAGGTAGCTATTATTTTGTAAAACATCTTCTTCTCCTGGCTTGAGTTTCTTGGTTGCGTTACGGCTTATATTGTGCTTGTTACTGAAACTGGCCTGTTAACTTTGGGATGGAACGTGCAGAGGTAACAGACAAGCAGCTGAAGAGCAACGAAGATTTCGTTTGGCCCATCGACGTTCCACTCACAGGGAAGTTCATTATTGATGTCGAGTTTCTTGATCTGAAGACTACATACCCTCGCGTACGCATTTCTTAGTCCCTGCAACTGATTACTTTACATGGTCCATTAGAAAAAGTCCTTTGAAAACACATGTTGTGAGCGGAAAACTAAAAGGTAGCACTTTTTGACTATGTAATTGTATCGCAATGTTCTTACTGTATATACTACAATGCAGGGAGGGGAGTTGTATTCCATTTGGACAGAAGGAATACCCCAAAGAAGATCCCACTCCTCTACCCTCGTCAGCCTAGGCCGAATGCTGACCGAGGGCATCCACACAGACGTTGTGATCAACACGCTGTGCGACGGTGGGTCCATCGCGGCTCACCGGGCAGTCTTGGCTGCCCGCTCCCCAGTGTTCCGGGGCATGTTCTCCCACGACCTCCAGGAGAAGGAGCACTCCACTGTCAACATCTCTGACATGTCTTCAGACTCCATTCGGGCCTTTGTGGGCTACCTCTATGGGTCCATTGGGCCTGAGGAGTTTCGGGCCCATCGTCTGGCCCTGCTCCGGGCGGCTGACAAGTACGATATTGAGGACTTGAAGGAGGCATGCCACGAGAGCCTCATGGAAGACATTGATGCTAGCAACGTCCTCGAGAGGCTCCAGTGTGGGGCCCTTTACCAGCTCCCTGAGCTTAAGGACAGCTGTATGAGGTACCTCGTCAAGTTTGGAAAAATCTACGATATCCGTGACGAGTTTAATGCCTTCATTCAGGATGCTGATAGGGAGTTGATTGCTGAGATCTTTCAAGAAATTCTTGCCACATGGAAAGGCTTCTGAGCCGGTGAGTCCTCTTCGGACTGTTAGGGTTTACTTGTGTGGTGCTTACAGTAGGATGTGTCTGTCCATCTATATGATGATTCTTCCAAGTGCGCAGTAATTCGTTTGCCAGCGAATGTGCATTACTGATACGTATTCTTTGAATAGATGGAATGATCTGCAGGCCTGTGTCTTGATGTAAATACTACAGTTGATGTTTGTGGTCACCAATCATACCCCTCTGAACTAGAGGAATGGAAGGAACTCCATGAGTTGCTGTGGCAAATGTGATTATAAAGTTCCTGGAGGATATTCGATATCCAAATTAGGTTACCTTTTTTCTTCAGGGTGTTGGTAGGGAGTTGATTACCAAGATATTTTAAGAAATCCTTACCTCCTGGAATGATCTCTTCTGAGCTGGTGAGCCTTCACCGAATCAATTCACTACGTATACATGCTGTGAAGAAGTGAGTGTCCTCCTGCTGGTGTTTTCAATAGGCTTTATCAGTCAAGTTCTGTGGTGCAGTCTGCACTCTGCAGCAATTTGTTTGCCCACAGAGCTGGATTACTACATATTCTTTGTTCTTATGGGTAAATGTTGGCCCATGTCTTGATGTAAATACTACATTTGATGTTAATGATCAGAAGTTACACCCCATATAGACAAGGATGATGTTTCTGGGTTGTTACGACACATGTCAATGTAAAAAATGGTTTGGATATTACATTGTATTGGTGATTCTTCCTTGCACGTTTGAGTTCAAGTTTGTTGGTGCATAAACTCATTTATTCAACATGAGACTCGAGGAAGAGATTTTGGTTTGTGTCTTCCAATACATGCGAATCGAAACATATTCATCGAAACTTAGAACTCTATTTTTGGGGCTTCATTGTGAGCCAGCCACGACATTGTGAACAGCCACGACATTCCGTTCATATCATCTCAGAACAGTTGCCTTTCGTAACTTTGATTTCAGTTTAGTAACTTACAGTTTTTGGTGTGACTTTCGGACAGACAGAAAATTTCTTGGAAGGGAGTTCATTGATATCTTGATAAGAACCTCAAGCACAATGTCAGCATTAGATCATAATGCTATAAATAGCAAGTCAGTTAAACATAATGGTTGTTTCAGAATAATCCACTTGTAAGCAAAAGAATTAAGAAATGGTTAGTGTAAAAGTGGAAAGCATTTGACACACTTGAGATCTTTGTGCACCACAAAAGAGCCCTTAGAAAATGGAGCAGTTTGTTAAATGAGAACCAGAGTTTCCAGTCACAGGCAAACTATGCACTCTCCATTTAAAGAAAATAAGAAAGCATTAAGCCCCCTAGCAAAAAGAATACAGGTGACAAAGGAATGACAAATCAACAAGGTTCAGATATCCGGGATTGAAATCGGAGGAAGGAAAGGAGAAGAAAAATAAACGACTAGGAAATTTGAATACAGGAACAAAAGTGTCGATCAAAGGAAAGGACAACTCAAATGAGGCTTTCAATCCTTGTGCAGTGTTTCGTGTTAATTCTTCTGTTATCATGTCTGCAGAGACCTGCCTATGCCGTCAAGAAGGCAAACTTGCAAATTCTTTTCTTAGAAAACCGTCAGAACGTTTTCAGATTTGTCGACACTAACAAGAGTTCAACGTTGATGTCAGACTATACTAACCTTTCTGTTTTCCCCTTGCAGCCGTACATAGTGTATCTAGGATCACATACAGGTAGCGGTCGCCGATTGGCAGCTGATCCCGAGACTGTGACAAGATCCCATCATGATCTTCTTTCCTCATTGTTGCAAAGGTGCAGGCTTGCACCATAAAATCATTTCCACTTGATAAGTTACAGGCAATCTCAAAGTCTCATCCCTTGTTTGTTTGGTCAAAATTTTAATGGAACAGCGTTGCCAAGGTTGGTGATAGTCTTCTATACTCGTACAACAAAATCTTTGACGGCTTCGCTGCAGTTCTGGAAGAGGAGGAAGCCAAACTGCTTGCAGGTGAGAGATGGAAACAGGATTTGGCTGTCTCATCTGCTCTGATTTGTTTATTTATTTTTTATCCTGACTCATTTGCGTTCTCTCCTGACACAGAGCAACCCAATGTTTTTTCGGTTTTTGAAAGCCGCAATAGGCATCCTGTAACAACTCGGTCCTGGGAATTTCTTGGACTGGAACAGAATGGTGTCGTATCTGAAGAGTCGATTTGGAGGAAGGCAAGCTTCGGAGAGGACGTTATCATTGCTAACCTCGATAGTGGAAAGTTTTTCTCTTTTACGTCTTTGTTCCACGTATTCAGATGAGAATAAGATCTTCACACCCTTATGGTTTTATTCAGAAATGATTTTGAGAATAACCAACAACATGCTTTTATGATTGCAATCACGTCTATTGTCAACTAGGTGAGCTTCCCAAATGAAGAGATGTCCTTACATTTGCCTTCTTTTCTTTTCTTTTTTTAACAGGTGTTTGGCCTGAATCTAGCAGCTTTAGAGAAGAAGGTTTTGGCCCCATCCCAAGAAAATTCAAAGGCAGATGTGAAAACGAAAATGACCCTAAATTTCGATGTAACAGGTTTAGTACTCTTCTTTCTGTTTGCAACAAGCAGTTTGGCATAAATTTTAAGAACTTCGAATTTTCTGTCTTTCACGTGGGAGAAACAAGCCTTACCCTTCAACTGTTGAAGTTCCTAAAAGTAAGACCAAACTATTCTTAACTCTGATACAAGCTGAAGGGTACTGACACTGTGTAGTGTGTACATTCAGAAAGCTCATAGGGGCCAGGTATTTCTGGAAAGGACAAGCGCAGAGACGTCCTTTCTTCATGCCCTTTAACAACACGAAAACCCCCCGAGACGATGATGGACATGGGACCCACACCCTATCAACTGCCGGAGGCAATTTCGTTCCTGGAGCTAACTACATGGGCTTTGGCAGCGGAACAGTGAAGGGTGGATCACCAAGAGCACGTGTGGCTGCTTACAAGGTTTGCTGGGCAGGTCCGTTTGGGATGAGTGATTGTGATGATGCAGATGTCTTAGCTGGGTTTGAAGCTGCGATAGAGGATGACGTAGACATCATTTCACTGTCATTGGGACTAGGAGGATTAACGGAGGAGTACTTTCAGCATTCTATCTCTATCGGTTCCTTCTATGCTGTGAAGAATGGCATTACGGTGGTTGCCGCCGCGAGCAATGATGGACCAAAACCTGAGACAGTAGACAATGTAGCCCCCTGGATTCTGACAGTCGGAGCAAGCTCCATCGACAGGGAATTTACTAGTCACGTTATACTAGGAAACAAGAAGGATATCACGGTATGAATCCATCTTCCTTTTCGCTGGCAAATTGTATATGGTGACCCTGTGTTCTGAACTTCTCTGTCTGGTAAACTATGTCCTTTTCCTTTTTCAAACTTGACGTAGTGCCTCGTAGTTTGCCATTGTTACACACTGTGACCTATTCTTCCATTGCGAATGGAGCTATATAAGTCACCATTGACAACCTCTAGACATTCAGTTTCCATGAACTGAATGAACTTTTCATGCTATTATCTTTTACGAAGTCGTAGGTAGTTGGTGCGTTTCGAAGCAAGGGTCTCATATTTCAGGGGTAAGCTTCTGTCTATTCGACCCTCCCACTACCCTGTGTTGGCAGGAGCCTTGTCTGAGGCATTGTGGTGAGGAATAATGATGATGTGTTCTGTGTTCACATAGTGACCTTCTATCAACTTTTGTACATAATAGGAGTAACAGTTCACTGCAAATAGAACACTTTACCAAGGCTAGCCCATCTGAGACTGTTTGGAGGGTACCACTTGTTGTGCCTCCCATTTCTAACCGAGTAACGGAGTAAGTTGGTTCAGTGATGGTCAACGAGCCCGTTTAGAGGGATACAAATTGGTGCTTGAGGGATTGGGAAACAGATGGAGAGAGGCTTGATGACATTGAGCTAACTTTTTAACCAAAAAGTTATAGGAATGTCCCGACATGGACCAACGATAAAACTTCAGCTGCATGATATGAAACCTGGGAAAGAAAGGGCAAAACATTTGTCCACCAAAGAAAAATGTTTAAGCAGATTCTCACCATATTGACCCCCCTCTCCCCCCCAAAACAACTGAATCGAAGGAGTATAAAAGCCATACGACTTCTAAAATTGCAGGGTAGTAGCAGGGCGGAGGAAACTATGCCTGCTGGTAAGTACTTTCCGCTGACGAGTGGTGCTGAAGCCAAACTTGCTAATGCTGACAGCAATGCTTCGTGAGTATGAAATCTCTCATGAAAAACATTACTGACTGGAATAATCAGTGAGAAAGCTAATCTGCCTTTGTTTCTCTCGACGAACTTGACAGTCTACACTGCAAAAATGGAACTCTTGATCCTCTTAAACTGAAGGGGAAGATTGCGGTATGCCTCATGGGGGAAGTCCCTCCGCAGGAACAGATTTACGAGGTAGTACCTGGCGGTGCTGTTGGGATGATTTTCGTAAATGACGAGAAGAATGGATCTTACAATAAAGAGCCGTTTGGTTTTAATTATCCCTCAACCCGTATCAGCTATACAGATGGCCTTGCTGTTTTGGATTACATCAAGTCTACAAGGTAAGAGCATTCAACACTTGTGTACATTCTTCAGATATTGCAAGATTTTTTTCCAGCTTGTTTTATTACTATCCACAGTTCTCCAGTTGCCACCCTTACTCAACCAAAAACTGATCTCGGAATCAAGCCTGCTCCAGTCATGGCTGATTTCTCATCTAGGGGTCCAAATAAACGAACGCCCGAGATACTAAAGGTTTGTTTCTGTGACAATTTTACTCCATTCTAAATTCGATGCGTAACCAGAACACCCTGTTGCTTAAGTTACATGAAAAAAAATGAAAATACGACCGAGACACACTGCAATCTCACATGAAGTTAGTCTAAACTAACATTTTTCATTTCTTTATTAGTACACGATTGCATCATTATGAATTGATGTAATATCTGTACCACAGCCTGACATAACAGGTCCTGGAGTAAGCATCCTTGCTGCTTATATGCCAGTTGAAGAAGCAGGCAATGCTCCGTATCAATTTCTACAGGGGACATCGATGTCGTGCCCGCATGTCGCTGGAGTTGCTGGCCTTCTCAAAAGCGTTCATCCTCACTTGAGCCCCTCCGCTATCAAATCCGCAATAATGACTACAGGTATATAAGTAACAAATGCATGTTTTTTAACTAATTGAACCATTCAATGCGCTTCTTGTTGTGCAGATCTTTTGTCCCACTTGGTGTGTCGTCTTATGTACCACTAAAAACTCAACCGTTAGAATTTCTATATCTATGATTGAGATCTTAGTGTTAAATGATATGACATATCAAGCTTAATAGATCTAAACTTGTTAAACTGGTCCTTCAGGCTTGTTCTCTTCACCAGGAAAAATATGACCTGAAATTCTGAACTAATCTGAACATATCTGATTTTGAAATTTGTTTCTATCTTAAACTTACATGATCTGAACTTGTGTTATCTTAACTTATCTCATATACACTTTCAAAAGAATAATCAAGGCGAAGAGAACATTGCAATAGTCAATTGAGCACATACAAGCCCAATAATATGCATACTCGAGCCTTATTCTCTATTGTCACCACTTTGAACATTTCTTTTGTTCTCTCCTATGGTAATGCATGCAGCAAGTACAATTGACAACACTAATCAGCCAATTCGCGATTTTGACATGACCGAGGCCACACCGTTTACCTATGGTGCGGGCCATATAAGACCGAGCCAAGCAATGGACCCCGGGCTAGTCTATGACATGGATCACCACGACTACCTCAACTTCCTGTGTGCTCTTGGCTACAACAAGGCGATGATCAAGAAGTTCTCCAAGCATACGTATCACTGTCCTGATTCAGTCAGCATTTCGGATTTCAATTACCCCTCAATCACCATCCCTGATTTCTCGGGCAATGCGATGGTTACACGAAGGTTGAAAAACGTGGGCACGCCTGGCACATATTCAGCGCGTATTGAGGCACCAGCTGGCATTACAATTGTGGTTGAGCCTAAGACTCTGATGTTCTCCAAGAAGAAACAGGAGTTAGAGTATAAGCTCACTTTCACAGCTCCTTCGGATCGACTTCCCAAGGATTACTCTTTTGGGAAGATAGTTTGGTCAGATGGCAAGCACATTGTCACAAGTCCTATTGTAGTTAAGGGTAAACTTCCATAGAGTTTTTCTTAACTGTGTGTTAAACAGTAAGGTGTAGTTGCATTACAACTTAACTGATCAGAGAGAAATGATAGTTTTATTACTTGTGTACTGTTTTCTTTCCCTTGTTTCTGTTCTTTGTCAGATGTGCTGATCAAAATGAACAATGAAAAAGGATTTAAACTACTAGTCACTAAAATCAGTGAGAGTATTTCTTGCTCATATCTTCAGGTACTGCAGAAGTATTAGGATCCAAATAATTCTCCAAGTACACAGGACATGATTCTGTTGTTACAAGTGCAAGGTCATTATCTTTTTTTTGGTGTAAAGGGAGGCACGAAGGCCTTGATGAGAATCAAGCCCCCGACCTCTAAGTCAGGAGGTGTGCTCTCTACCACTTGAGCATCACTCTTTTCTCAGTGCAAGGTCATTATCTAACAATCATGTTAAGAAAAGTATAGTAGCAAACCAGCAATAATGTTCCCACGATAGTTTACTTAAATCTTTTTTTTTTTTAGGGAAACTTAATCTTGTTCATTGATCTTTTACTCTCGTATATTATGCTTTATTGAAATACGGACTAATATCAATTGGTACATAGTACACTTAGGTGTATCATACAATATACACCCACTTACTCAACTAAGGGTATGTTTGGATTACAATTTCAGCTAGCTGAAATTGATAATCTAGCAGAAATTTATAATCTACTGGTCAAAAAATCTAGTTTGACTAATTTATTCTTGTTTGGATTACACTAGTTGAAATCAAGAATCTACCATAATCTAGCTGAAAATGA